>CM076579.1:548632622-548863672 GCA_034641835.2 Pinus albicaulis | reverse complement strand
TCCATGGCACTGCCTGGCTAGCCTCCAGCCCCCAGCTAAGCGGAGGGCGATTTTGAGAATCTCCCTTCACCCAACCGAGGGTCGGAGGCCGGCCGAGCAGAGCCATAGAGGGCTGCCCACCCGACCTCCAATCTTCGGCGGGTGACCAAAAATTATTTTTTTAATTTAAAATATATATATATATATATATATATATATATATATATATATATATATATATATATATATATATATATATATATATCTCCTCTCTCCTCCTCCTATATCTCTTCTATATATATATATCAATTTTTTCAAAATTTTTTAAAAATAAAAAATTTATAATAAATAAAAAATTTATTGTTTAATATATACATATTAAAACTAATATATAAATTAAAATATATATATATATATATATATATATATATATATATGTTTTAAAAAATATAAGTAAAATTATTCAATTTAATTATAATTTTAACTAATATATATATTTTGTAAATTATAATTAAAAGCTATTCCATTTGTAATTTAAAATATTAAAAACAATAAAAAAAATTAACATGGAGGAAATAAATAAAATTGATTTCTCATGGTATCTTGAGGATAATGAAACGAAGGTTGATATACATATCAGTCTAATTTGTGGTATGATTCACTTAAATGAACCATATGAAGTGATTGGCAGAGTATGAGACATATGTATGGTCCCGAATACAAACACTATTTATGTTCTTGCAAGGGAGGCTAGTAAACGTGAGAATGTTAGATATCATCTATCAAAGGTGGGGTATGACACAAATGAAATATCTACTAAGTTTTCTGAAGAAATCTCAAGCAACATTGCAAATAACACTGTAAGTATGCTTATTGATATTTACGCTATGCATTATTGTAAGGATCATTCATTTTTTTATAGATTATTGATCATTGACATGTTTTATTTTGTTTCATAGGATTTTTTTCCAAGTCTTTCAAACATGTTTGAAGGTATTTATCATATGGAGCCAAATTTTATGATTGTGATCAACACTTTCGACACAGACAAAGCAGAGGAAAGGAGATTGAAGCAAAGATCAATAGCTCATGACATTGCAATAGTACAAAGAGGGTATCAACCAAGAGTCACTAGGGTGGGTCAATCTAGTAAACCTAAACATGTTTCTTTCTGTTAGTATGAATCTTTCATCGTAAAATATCACTTTAGCTACGCATAACAAATAGCCCTAACATCGATTATGGCTGCAAAATATCTTTAAGTTTGCTGCACAAATTCAGATCTAAGCACAAAACACATTAAGCAGATAAAATATAATATGGCTCCATGCATCCAATAGACAAGACAAGAACGATTTAATTAAAATAATTTTGTATTATATTAAAGAATGGGGCACCCGAGAGGAAAACAAGAAAGGTGCTTTCCGGTTCTCCTCAGTGGGATGGGTTCTTGAAAGTCCTACGTGTTTCAGATCTAACATTCCTCTCTCTTATTGGTGTAGAAAAACAAACATAGAACTCAGTGGGAGCTCACAAAGCAAAAATGGAAAAATGGTGACCAAGAGTAGATCCAGAGTGATTTAATGCAATGGAGGTGACTAATGAATGGGGAAAACCTTCCTATTTATAACAAAATATTAGGGTTATCTAGAACTTTTTGCATGAATAAAATATTATTAATCACATTCTAGAACCACCCTTTAGGAATATTTTATTATATTTATTGGAGGGAAAAGGTCTTTTGACTTGGGTCGATTCCTTTATTTATAAACAATAAATAAATAAATGATTTATTTATTATTTTAGGGAGATGGTGGGAATATAATTAAAAAAATAATGATTTATTTAATTATTTAAAAATCATTTAGTCAAATTTAACTAGGAATATTATTAAATAATGATTTAAATAACTTATTCCTAGGAAATAATTAAATAAATAATGATTTATTTAATTAATTTCCTTGTTTTGGGTTAAATATGACCAGGAAATATAGACAAATGTTATTTTACATGGTGAAAGCAATTTTACTTAGGGTAAAATTGGTCTTAAATGGTGTACTTGGGTTCATCTAATGATAATGGGTTAGATGACCAAAAAAATGGTGTAACAGATTGCCCCCCAACGTATGAGTGTTAGGAGAAAATTGTATGACCGAAGTACGTTGTAAGAACTCAATCACTAGGCATCAAGAGGGAAGTGAGAGAGAGAAATGTAAGGTAGTCTACTGTGCTAAAGGACTAGACCCGGAGGAGACGAGACTTAGAGGTGCAACAATTCTCTAGGTGATGAAGTGGTACTAGTGTTAAAGGTGGTGGGGGAGGCATACCTATGCTCGCCGATACAATAGTACAAAGAATAAGGCGCCTGGAAAACCACGGAATGAAATAATGAAGTATGTGCTGGCCTAAACATGATCCAGATAAATAAAATGATGAATCCCACATACATGCGACTCCTGGAATAACCTTCAGGACTTATACAAGAAGATATTAGTACATGAGATACAAATACACCCAAATGCCCCCTACACACGGGGAAGGGCTCGCAAAATCTGACAGATACATGCAAATCGAAGAGGCGCTACAAGCGGTTGAGGCCGATATCATCAAATGAGAGGAGCTGCATCAAGGGCGGAAATGAAGAAATCATCCAGGCATGTGGGGGGCTACCTGCAGGGCCACCCCCTCATGAGGGTTGAGACATCTCACACGCACCCGGGAATCACCAATAGGTGCTGCTGCATCACTGGACCGTCAAGTGTATAGATCACGATCATGCTAAGAAGAGCTCGAACCAAGGTACACTGCCCCCTAGACCTGGCTTGTGGAGTAAATGAGTTGATGTTGACAGAAGTAGGTCCGCCAAAGGTGAGGGAATAAGGGAACCCCAACTAAGGCACGAGGGAAAATAGTAGAGTGACGAACAAATAGACAATAATGATGATGAGGGAATGAGGGATACGGAGGAGCGGTTGGACGACTTCCCTTGTTAGAGCATAAAGGGCATGAAGGGCTTGGCAGCGACTGACACAATATCATGAGGGATAGGGGACAATGGTACTGAAGGCCATAATGTGAAACACGAGAGAGGGACCAAGCAATGAAGGATGGAGGACTATAGTGGGATACAAAGGGACTCGAGATAGACTCCATGACTGCGATGATGACTCAACTCGGATGCTCTAAACAAGAGCGACTCGATGGTGCTACCACACAGTAAAGGTCCAATGGGAGACCATAAAAACATGAGTACAATAGGGTATCTCATGACGAAAATCAACACGAAAAAAGACAAGTAAGGAGGCAAAGTGGTGCCCCAAGTAGAAGTGTTGTAAGTGAAGAAATTCGATTTTGAGGGTTATGGTTGAGGGGCATAGGTGCCCCCAACCATGTTGTGTTCATGCCAAAATGTATTTAGAAAAAGGGGAATCTAAACGCATTTTAAGGATATGGTGTGCCTATTTGTTTTCGTTATGGTTATGCAGTTTGAGAAAGGAAATGGAGGATTACCAATCTCTTGTTAGGACTGCATATATGAATCAAATGGCCTTTAAGTTGTTGGGTTGGCATACTTGGTGTCACTATCCCAAAGAGAGGAGTTGGAGATAATGAACTAATGCTCTCCTAGAAAACAAATAGGTTGGTCAACCACAATGTCTAAGAGATTGGGTTGGTGATGTAAAATGAAGGAACGATAAGGGGTATCATCCCGAGAGTGATCTAAAGTTGTATGGGACTCTAGAGGTTCTTCTAAATGTGGAAGGATAATGGTACTAGAGTCGACGTGACCAGATACACTAGGAGAGGTGTGGAGAATTACTTCTCCTGGTCTCTCAAATATGGGTGCCCCCTTACCCAAACATTGGGTGGAAATGTAATGGCCACAAGGTGTATGTGGTTTGAATGCATGGTTCCGATGTAAGGGGGAATAGAGAAAATCAGGGGAGATGATTTCTTCCATAATGTCATCATCGTGATAGGAGATGGGGTGACTGGTGGAAGAAAGACCACCGGACGTGGTGAAGCTACCTGACTCATCATCATGAGAAGAGAGGTTCACATGCGGATCATCACAAGGGGTGACAGAAGAGTAAGAAGAGAAAGGATCTACTGATCGTGATCCTAGGGTGATCGTTGAAGGAAGGTCAAGCAAAACAACAGGGGAAGATTGAGAGGGAATGTTCCCCGATGGTCTCATGGATTATGATAGGTAGAAAATGGTGGATGAAGGCTCCATCATCTTGACATCAGGAGGGGGAATGTAAATGGGAGTAGTCATGTCTGGTAGTTCTGCCGAAGCAAAACACGCAAATAGGGGAGAGGTGGACTCATTGTGCTTGGCCTCAAATTGGCGGACCGCGTCTAGAGAGGTTTGGAAGTCTTCGAGGCAGGGACAGAGGTGGGTGTAATGGTCGTGAAGATCACACAAAGCATAGGGGTGATTGGTGTGAATAGTCTTGGGGTTCTTGGCCATGGTCGCAGAAGGAATAGAGGCTTCCGAGACCATGGAATTAGGGAATGCGATATTAACCATGGGCTTGAGATGAGGCAATTCAGGACAGGTATGGGTGGCATGACCGAAAACATCACACAAAGCACACTGGATGGTATGCTTTGGAAGCTGAGGAGGGGCGGGGTTTGTCGAGGTAGCCTTGTCCTTTGATGCCCCCTTGCAACCTTTGCCCTTCTTACCTGAAGCGGTCACAACAGGAGGTGGTCCCTGTTGAGGTGACTGAGGCACTTGTGCAGCGAGAGAAGTGATGGGGACCAGTTGAACTGGGGCCAAAGCAAGAGAAGGTTTGGGTTGACCAAACAGGGTTGCGGCTGGAGGATCAAGGTACCAGACGGGAATGCCAAGTGTTAGGTTAGGAAGAGAGAGGATGACCATGACAAGTACTATGTACACTCCTAGTGGGGGAGCTAGGAATGGTATCTGACCAGAGGGGTAGTGGCCAGGTAGGACGGCTCCTAAAGGGCTAAGGCTTGGAGGAACTGTTCCAGGAGGGTAAAGAGGCTCATGAGTACTAGCTGGATGGGAAGGTCCAGGCGGAAGAGGTTCGGGCAGCTGAGGCAAAGGGCTAGGAGCAGGTTGCTACAGGTGAGGTTGAGGTTGATGACTAGCCGAAGCAGGTTGTTTAAGGTCAGCCTGAGATGATTGCATCATGCAAACATTCGCTAAGCTAAGATCAGAGACAGGAGGAGGAGGAAGACCAAGGAAGGTTCCAAGTAAGGAGGAGTCTTTGTAGATGCCGAGGGAAACACTGGTCAAAGAATCAACAGTTTTTTTATTGGTTACAGAAGAGATGGTTGACTCAGGGGAGGTCTGAGATTGTGGCTCATGATATGTCAACTAGTCGATGGTGACTATATTTCCATTATGAGGGAAAAACATCTTGCGGTGGACTGCGGAGGGGACAGCAGACATGGCATAGGTGTAGCTACGCCCAAAAAGAATGTTATAATCAAGAGGGGCATCAATGAATTCAACGTCAATGCAAACAGTATTTCCTGCAAGAGTGATGAGAAAATTATGGAAAAGGCCAATGGGCTGGGAGGCATGGCCATCCCACACTCGAAGAGTGATCGTGGAAGGGGCCAACTCAAGAGATCCGAGTTGTTTCCAAACTGAAGCGGACATCATATAGGTGGATGCCCCCTCGTCAATGATGCACCGATAAATGTTAGTGTTCCGGATTTTGACTAAGATTTGGAAAGCTACGGAAGCAGGAAGGCGAGGAGACTCCAACTGATGGGCATCGAAAACAATCAATTGGTCATCTGCTGGATCTACAACGCCCATGGTAGATATTAGAGCTTTTCTTTGGGAGGGGCACGACTTGAGGAGTTCCAGCATTGAAATGGCAACATAATATTGGGCCATCTCATCTACTATGCTAAACGAATGGGCAGCTCGGTCAGAAGCAGCATTTCGGCGTAATGGTCCCTTAGGAATCTTGGTATGAACCTCGGCTTTGGGCGGAGGGATATGCAAGGGACCATAAGTTGTCGAAAGAGGCTCTGTAGAACCTGAAGAAGGTAACTCGGGGACAGATGGAGTAGGAGGTTGGGGGTACGGATGGGACTGAGTATGAAGATTAAGGTCGGTGGTTATAGGTTGGTCAGAGTTCATCATGAGTATTTGGTAATCAGAGGTACCAGATGTAGGAGGTTGAGTGGTTACCAGTCTATGAGGTGGTTGGGTAGCCATGAAGCTTTGTTGCAGGAAAGGATTGGTCGCACTCTGTTGTGCATACACCTGCCCCTGAGGGGGGGGGTGGCTGTTGTTGCAGGGGTTGAGAAGACAAGAGAGGCAGGGGTACTAATGCTGGAGGAGTTGGAGCACTAGGCTGTGGATATGGATGATAATGAGGTTGGGTAACAGTGTAGTAAACAGGGGGTTGGGTAGAAAGAGGAGGCATGCCGAATCTGGGATGCATGCTACCAGGAGGGGGAGGAGTGTAGGAAGTGGTGCACCCTCCCCCAGGAAAACCATAGCTCATGGGAGGTTGAGCAGATGGATTGGAGATAGCTCCAACGATACTGTCGGCGGCAGGAGGTGCCCCCAGTGCATGGGCATTACCGGGTCTGGGGAGATCAGGTAGAACAGTATAAACATAACCCGTCTGAGCATAGATCATGTCATATTTTAACGCCATTTGGAGGGCAGCTTCTTCGGTTTGAGGAAAATTCAATGCGACATCTTTCCCGATAGGTGGCAAGAGAGATCTAAGGAACCAGTCCATGTAGACACAGTCTTCGAAGGTAGGAGATTGACATAGGCTCTTTCTTCTCTGCCATTCTTGGACATGATTAGATAGGCGGGTCGCAGAAGATTGACGGAAAGAAGTCAAAAGTTCGATACCAGTGTCATAACGAAGGGGAAGCTGGAAGTAAGATAAAAATTCCCTGGCAAGAGTCGCAAAAGTGGTATGAGAGGAAGTGGGCTGATCAATATACCACTTAGAAGCTTTGCCTGTAAGCGTGCATTGGAACAATCTAAGATAGATGGAATAATCAATAATGGAATGGGATGAACACCACATGTGGAAAGATCGGATATGGTTGGAGGGATCTTCTCCAGCAAGGCCTTCAAACTTGGAAATGTCGGAGGGGAGCTTGGTTGGCATAGCAGGCCAACTAACATCATGGCGGATAGGATCATTGATCAACTGATTGAAATCGGGGAGACTGAGGCCGGACATGAAGGGGAGCAATGGAGAATTCGAGGTAGTTCCTGTGGCGGTTCTGCTAGTAACAATCCCAGCGTTAGGGCCGAGGTTTCCACTAGCGTTAGGCCTTGGACCAGACATGGTGAAGGTAACAGGGAGAGAACCAGAAGTAGGGGGAGAAACCAAAGAATCATAAGATGAGTGAGAGTGCGAACTCGGGGGAGGACTAACTCAACGACAACGGGAAGGAGCAAGTCGACCAATCGGAAAATGAGGGTGAAGGCTAAGAAGTCTCCGGGATAAATGCCTTGGAGGCACAATGATGATGGGAAGAAGAAAAACCGACAAAGGTAGGGCAGTGCAAGATCAAGTGAGGTCAATGTCGAAACAAGGGCAGAGAGGTGTAGTGTCAATTGAATTTAAAGTCTTTGCCAGGTGGTGTTAACCAGGCTCTTCTTCGCTTAGGGTCAGTGTGTGGTGTGCGTTAATTTTAATTGTTTAAACCCAGACGTTTTGAGAGTAAAATAAAAAGTGTGTTGCGTAACTGAAAAATAAATCTACAGTAAATAAGACTGAAAGAACAGAAAATTAACAACTAACAATGCATCAATCTAACACAAGAAGGCAGGTCTCTCAAAACTAGTGTATAAGAGGGAAAAATCTAATCAAAGAACGCTAAAAAGAGGCCAATAGATCTAAGGTCAGGAGGGACGGGGATCTAAAGGATAAATCTGCTGAAAAGAGGTGCAGATAACAGCAAAGAGGCAGAGGAAAGGTTGCTGCTAGAAAGGAGGGGATCAGCTAAAGGTAGAAGGGACAAGGAGGCGGCCCTAAAAATGAACCCAAAAAAAACTATATGAGGTGTTTTGAAAGGACGAAGAGCTGATCTGTAGGGATCTGAAAAGGAGGTATCATATCGGAAAGAAAAAAGGTTGAAACTCTAGAAATTCAGATTTCTGAAATAGAGAAAACTCTCCCACAAAAAGTGGAGGGTACTGAAGCCCTAGGGGGCTATATTCCCACTTAGTTGAGTAAAATGGAGCAAGAATAGGTATAAATGGGTGAAGACGGAGGTCAGACAACCCTAACAGAGGTTCAGACAAAACCCAGAAAATTTTAAGAAAAATTCCAGAAAAAAATCCAAGTCGCAGTTTTTGACCTGTTTTTCGCTCAGGTCATAGTTTTTGGGCTGTTTTCTGCAACTTGAAGCTCCAGAAAGCAGTTTTTGGGCCAAAAAGTGCAACCTGCACTTCCGGCACTCTCAGCGGAAGATTTCAGAAAAAATTGTCGTCTCAGCAGCGGCTGATGTCTGTCACCTGCACAATAGGGCTAGAAACACACGGAAGTTAAAAATTTTAATGTTTGAGGGTTTTAGAGGTGAGAGGCACCATAAAAATAGGAAAAATAGAAAACTGGAGAGAAACCCTAGGGTATGAAATAGCTGGATATGCAGGAATATATAAAACGACAGCAGTCGCAAACAAAAACCCGTGTGGAGTCGCCAATTGTTAGTATGAATATTTTGTCGTAAAAGATCACTTTAGCTACGCATAAGAAATAGCCCTAAAATCAATTATGGCTGCAAAATATCTTTAAGTTTGCTGCACAAATTTAGATCTAAGCACAAAAGACATTAAGCAAATAAAATATAATATGGCTCCATGCATCCAATAGACAAGACAAGAACGATGTAATTAAAAGAATTTTGTATTATATTAAAGAATTGGGCACCTGAGAGGAAAACAAGAAAGGTGTTTTCTGGTTCTCCTCAGTGGGATGGGTTCTTGAAAGTCCTCAGTGTTTCAGATCTAACATTCCTCTCTCTTATTGGTGTAGAAAAACAAACATAGAACTCAGTGGGAGCTCATAAAGCAAAAATGGAAAAATGGTGACCAAGAGTAGATCCAGAGTGATCTAATGCAATGGAGGTGACTAATGAATGGGGAAAACCTTCCTATTTATAACAAAATATTAGGGTTATCTAGAACTTGTTGCATGAATAAAATATTATTAATCACATTCTAGAACCACCCTTTAGAAATATTTTATTATATTTGTTGGAGGGAAGATGTCTTTTGACTTGGGTCCATTCCTTTATTTATAAACAATAAATAAATCAATTATTTATTTATTATTTAAGGGAGATGGTGGGAATATAATTAAATAAATAATGATTTATTTAATTATTTAAAAATGATTTAGTCAAATTTAACTAGGAATATTATTAAATAATGATTTAAATAACTTATTCCTAGGAAATAATTAAATAAATAATGATTTATTTAATTAATTTCCTTGTTTTGGGTTGAATATGAGCAGGAAATATAGACAAATGTTATTTTACATGGTGAAAGAAATTTTACTTAGGGTAAAATTGGTCTTACATGGTGTACTTGGGTTCATCTAATGATAATGGGTTAGATGACCAAAAAAATGGTGTAACACTTTTGAAGACGTGGAACATGAAACTGAAAATTATGATAGAATTAGTGAAGGGGAAATTATAACTATTGTGCAAAAGGAGAAAACAAATAAGAAACCAAAAATAAAAATGGCCAAATATGTCTCTCTTTTACCTGATGATGAATAGCTTGTTTATAAAAGAATTGATATGTTAACCAATAAGAAGAGGAAATCAAATATTGGTCAACCTGTAAAAGTCATGAGCAGCAGTGAAGAACAAACTGAAAGCTCTAATGGAAGCAGAGAAATCATAACACCAGGTGCTGAGTTAGAGGATGGCATTATTAAAACAAAAAAAAATGCCATTCAATATGAGTTGAGGAAGAATAAATTAATTCTTGGTGGACAAACATTTGAGCTTAATGTCAGCCAATTTTATAGGCCATATGAAGGACAATCTCAGTATCAAATTAGAAAGGCCCATCACCTACATGTACATAATATGAAAACATTGTTCAGTTTCAATCCATATGTGCATGCGGTGGATTATGTGTTTCTTGTTGATCCACGTCAAGTTCCCAACAAACAGGCATTTGACAAGACAAAATGTTTTGATTATAAGTATTATGTAATTGGAGGGAACCATTCGGTAGAGGCTAAAAGATAGTTGATTGAGGAATATCCAATAACTATCTTTTTCAAACAGTGAAATGCATCATTTACGTTGGCTTAATAGAAATAGAATCAAAGTTATTGGCATGGGATCATAATGTAGATAATGAGTACAGAATGAAAATTAATTTCATCGAAAGGGTCAGATTTATTCATAATAAATTCATAGAAAAATGTGGTGGGGATAAGACACAAGTTACTATAACATTTCAGAAGGAATGTTTAATGGAAACAAGTTATCAAATTGATGAAAAACTCAAAGAAAAAGATGGAAAAATGCATTCAAGTATATTCAGAAGCAAGGATAACATTTTTTAGCTGGAATTTAGAACTGGGGAGATATGGGATTTGATTGATGAGATTTTTGAGCGGTGGGAGAATATTTCCATAAAAAATCAGAAGGTTAAAAAGAGTAAACCCATAATATGTACCAACAGTAAGACAGGTCCTGAAATGAAGAAAATTCAAGAGGATATGACTATCACACCTTTGAGAACAATGCAAGATGTGAAGGATGAGAAACTAGTCAAATCAATACTAGCCTGTGTGAAGTCGGGTGAATTATCAATGGATGAAATGTGTGCAGAATTTCAAAAGTAAGTTTCTTGAATTATTTCTTATTTTCCTTTCATTATAATTTTATTTTAAATAAAACATAATGTTGTTGGTAGAATTTTTTATACATGTCACTGTACTAATAGTTTTAACTTTATTTATTCAGTTAGAAGATTTTTATGAAAATACAAGAAAATATGGTTAAAATGTTGAATGAAGGCAGTTTGGATGATGTTGTGCGCCACTACCCAGAAGCAAGTTCTACAACAACACTTAAAGATTTTTATATTTCATTCAATAAGGTATGTTGATTTATACATTCATTTTATTCATATTTAAACTATTTTTATTTTATTACTTATAGATATATATTTTTATGTCATTAAAGATGTCGAAGAAGGATGGAAATGGAATACCAGATACTTTCAAAAGCTTTATTGAAAAAATTAAGTTGGAAAATATGAGGAAGAAGCGTCTTATGAATGTTAAAATTGATCCTACTCTTAATCATTACATTTGGAATGGGCTCGACAATATCCAATATCAAATAATATAAGGTGACTGTGAATACATTTCATCACTAATACCGAAAAGGGAATATGCCCTAGTTATTGCAGATATTCCTCATGGTTTCAATTTCCTAGACATTGAATATGATAGTGAACCATATACTTATCAATATTTTAGTAAAGTGGTTACGTGTTTTCAAGAAGTGACAACATCACCACTTTGGTGATTTGTGACATTTCATTCAAACACACAATTTTCAATGCTATTAACAAGATTCAAGGGAAAAACAAACTCAAGGATGCAGCTTACATGGTATGACTTTGAAATTGTATGTTTGATTACTGTTAATTTTTTTTATTTATGTACAATTTAATTGAAATTTTACTATGTTATGTTACAGGAAAAAGTCAAATATTGTTTCTTCTGAAGATCAGCCTATTATAAATGATTGCGAGTTCATCCATGTTGAATGTTGGACAAAAGAGGATAGCTATAAGTGTATTCTTATGAATCGAGTAGATAGGAAGAGTCATGGTCAAGTATTGGTTCATGGTGTAGTTGTAAGAAAACTAACATATGAGGATAAAGATTCAAAAGGAGATATAGTTAACATTTATCAAAAACTGCAAGCATTGATTAACTATCTTATAGATCTATCTTCAAATGAAGGAGATTGGGTTTTGTACTTTTTCTCAGGTTCAGGTAAGTTTTATTATACAAATTTGAATTTAAATATTCTATTTTTTATTTGTTATGTCTTTATACTAATTTTCTTATTTATTTCTTTTGTGCTTGATGATTAGGTAAAACACTATCATGTTGTCTACCAAAAGGAAGAAATTGCATTGCCATTGAGAAAGACCCAGTGCAATACAAATTTATTCAACAAAGAATTAATGCTCTTAAATTCCTTCCAGATGCGAAGCAAGAAGTTGGTTTAAGGAAAGGGGATTTTAATGAATCATATGTGGCAAAAAAAGCAAAGGAACCTCAACCACCATTATATGGAATGATTGGAAAGGGACACTTTGGAAGATTTTCAGACATGAAAGATCCATTAGAGGATGATAATGCCCAAAATGAAGCAGAAAATGTTGCAGAAGAAGACATCATTGATGTTCTAGAAGATGCTGAACATGGATTAGTTGATAATGTTGATGATCTTTAAGTTATGCTTGCAAAAAAAGCTTAGTTTTGGGATATATTAATCAGTTTTACTTGTAATATTTAGACTTCGATATTTTATGAGAAGAATCCTTCTTTTTTGCAAAAAACTTGTGATTACTATTATTTTTTGACATAAAATTCAATAAAAATGCTATTTTCTTAAGTTTTTTTGTTAATTTTTTCCCAAAAAACTAGTTTATTTAACATGTTTTTTTAACAAAAAGTCTCTAAAAGTGTATTTTTTGCATTCTATTTATATTGAAAAATTGTATTTTTTTTGTTATATGGTTCAAAATATTGGTTTTTTAGCGAAAATTATTTGATGTGCATTGAAATATTAATTAATATTACATAAACATGTAGAAAATATAAACTTATAATATTGATCATTTTTTCATTTTTTTATCTATGTGAAAAAATGAAGATTTCATTACAAATTTTTATTTAAAAAAAAAAATTATTTTTTTCTTTTTAAAACACAAGTACATAAATGTGCTTAAAAATAGACATCTCAAGGAAGAAGAAGACATTAGAAATTGTATAGTGTCAAAACCAATCCTCTAAAAAAACGTTGGTGATGATACACCACCACTATTCAAAATCGACATAAAAAGCATGACCAAAAAAAAAAAAAAATAATGTGCCAAAAACATGTTTGAAAAAAAAAAGTGATTCTACATCACCACCTTTCAAAATCGGGTTTTTTTCTTGCTACGTCAAAAAATTAGATACCAATTTAGTTACCTATTTGATCGGTAACTATGTTGAAACCAATATGGCCACCTCTTGGCTCCACAATGTATGATTCTTAAAGTGTCCCTTTGGAACTGCGATATGGTTAGCGGTAGGCCATATCCTTAACATGAGCGTATCATGGGATATATTCTATATTGATTCATGCCTTACAATTTGGTTTCGGGGATATAAGTCATACAAAGCATTTTCGTTCTATGCCATATGGGGCATATGGAGAGTGAGAAACGAAACTGTCATATGATACTAAAATGAGAACACTAGAGATATGTCGGGTATGTGTTATATTCTTTACACGACTATCACACGCGGGGGGGCTCACAGGGGGGTGACAACCCCCTCTGTACGTTGTGTCAAGCACAGCAGGGGGGTCATAGGGGGGGCGGCAGCACCCCGGGAAAAAAAATTTGCACCCTATTTTTCGATGGGCAGACCCACCCATGGTTTTGTGCATGGGTTTGCACATGGTTTTGGGGCATGATGGTTTTCAGCCCCTGGTATTTTGTAGATCCAATCAAGGGAACTACGGTTATGTTCTAATCCAGGGTTAATGGATTAGGGTTTATATATGATTCAACATGTATATATATATATGTGTTGTAACACTAAAAGGAATATAATGAAAAATCAAGATGGTCATCCCGATTTTGGATCCAGGGGAAAATCTCTGTGTATATATGTTTTATGTTTTATGCTCTCGCTATTGTTTATTTTCTATTTTTAAGATTCGTTTGCAAATAATTTCTGTACAGGGTTAAAACCTACATTCGGTATCAGAGTTGTTTCGGCTTCAAGGGGATGCCTTTGTTGTTGAGGGTTTTTTGCTCGGGCCTGTGGTAGACCCTGTGCAGTGGGAGATCTGCGGGATCGATTCTTGCGGTGAAAGAATATGGCGAGCGGCGGAAAGATAGAGATCGAGAAATTTAATGGTCAGAATTTTGAGTTGTGGAAGCTCAAGATGGAGCGGGAATCATTTTAAAGAACCCCCTAAAAAAATATGCCCTAAAAATGGCGAATTGCATTACGAAGGAAAAATGGGAAGCGTTTGGTTAATAATATAATATGTATATATAATTTCAAAGTTCTCACGAAGTTATGTTATCTTTAAAATCATAGCGTCCACCAGTCACAAATGGCGAATCACTACTACAAAATGGTGAATCGTTGTCTAGTGGAGTTCGGGGTGTTGGTTCCAATGAAGATATGGTAATTGAACCAGGAGTAGAAGGAAGAGAACCACCGAGACCAAGCATGGCACATGGCGACTCGTGAGGGAAGTAGTTCTCGTGTAGTTTGGAAAACACGTTCTTCTAGTTCTGCTAAGCGTAGTGTTGTTTGTCATGCTACTACTAGCACTGATATTGAGGTTGGAGAGGAGTTTGAGGAAAGGTAGCAGTGGCGAATCACTACTACAAAATGTTGAATCGTTGTCTAGTGGATTTCGGAGTGTTGGTTCCAATGAAGATATGGTAATTGAACCAGGAGTAGAAGGAAGAGAACCACCGAGACCAAGCATGGCACATGGTGACTCGTGAGGGAAGTAGTTCTCGTGTAGTTTGGAAAACACGTTCTTCTAGTTCTGCTAAGCATAGTGTTGTTTGTCATGCTACTACTAGCACTGATATTGAGGTTGGAGAGGAGTTTGAGGAAAGGTAGCAGTGGTGGAGAATTATAAAGAGTACCCCATGATGGGCTCCATTTTTCCCTTTGGTATTTGTGCCTGCAAGACCTTCTATCCATTGAACCAACAATTAGCCGTTCAACCAACAATCAACTTGACTAAGTTGATTAGGTACGATTCAACTTAGACTAATCTTCAAAACTATGCTTTGCACTATCCCATATTTATCATACTAATGCTACACAACATTGTGCATTTGCACCTAACTCTCAATAATTCTTTTCCAAGAAAAATCTATAATAAGAAAAATATTTTACTATATTCTAAAAGGTGAAAATGTCGAAATCATGCCACAAAGTGAAAGGAAATAAAATATCTTTCCTCAAACCACCAAATATATAAAGAAAACAATAATGATTATAATAATAGAACTAGATCTATTGATCTATCGATATATGCATGATATGAGAACCATAAGCATTCAAGAGACTAATTTCAAACTCAACAAAATCCTCTAAACAAGCAACAAACAAACCACTAAAAATTTCAAAGATATCAAGGCTAGACATTAACACAATTTCATGTACTTGAATAAGCCCATTGTTGCTTAGCGTTAGACTTCTTAAATTATTTCTTTATCATTTAATACTATGACACTATCTATGTGAAAAGAAATAGGTCCTAACTTCATCAAATCTGATTTCATTTCCAATCAAAGATCAAAACTAGCTTCGTTTCCAATACCAATATAAAATCACACATTTTCCAAATATCAATAATTATTGTCCAAGAAAATATAAAACTCGAAACTCAGCAAAATTCCCCAAACACAAGCAACATATATACCATTAAAATTTTCTAAGATGTCAAAGCTAGACATCAAGGTAGTTTCATGTACTTGAATGAACCCATTGATGCTTTGCATTAGTCTTGTTAAATTAGTTATTTATCATTTAATACTAGTCAAACGCTATCTATGTGAAAATAGGTCCCAAAATCATCAAATCCAACTTCATTTCCTGTCACAAATAAGAATAAGCAAGACATTGTAAAAGGAAGTGTTTTTCATCCTTCACATTTCTAACATCGCAATGACATTTAATTGCATCCTATGAAATTCTAGGTCTTGCTCAATTCCTAAGCTCCTCAAAGTTCATTTTTATTCTGGTAATGATGTTTTTCTTCTTAAAACTAGCTACAAGAATATGACACTTGATCTTTTGGATTATGGTTAATGACCAATTTTTAATATTTTGTTTTTCTCTTATTCTCTACTGCATTATCACACCATGATTTCAACTTTAATTTATATGCGATAGCAATTTTATTGGTGTTCACGTTTTAGAGTGGCCTCCTCTATTCTCCACTAGTTTAACTAAGATTGAGAATCTTTATGCCAACCAGTTTTATGCCACACCAAATTTTGACTGCATTTTGAAGCAATCTTAGGGAGCCACTTGTTTTCATGTTACTTGTCTTGTCCTTCTATATTAGGTACTTAGTCATAGGAAAACTCTCAATGGGTGAAAGACTAGCTTCTATAAGATAGGATAGGGTATATTGCATTTAATAAGATCATAAACTATAAAAAAACTTTTGGATTTTCTCAATTTCCCTCTATGATTCTATAGAGATGATGCAACAGCAAAATTCATCTCCATATAAGATAAAAAGATGAAGAGGTGTCTAAAATATGAGCTTCTTCTTCTTTTTTCCAAAACGAAAAATTTGTTGACCTACAATTGCACCTAAGACAAAAATTGGTTTTCCACTTTCTATTAATCATTTTCCCAACATTGTATTTCTAGTTAAGATTGTGATGAAGGTTGACTTCAAGACCTTATTGTATAACTTTCTTTGATTTGTTATTATCGCTCACAATTAACATAAATTTCCTTTTTGTAATTGATTATGGAGCTGTCTTTAGTGCAACTTTTTGAAGTTTCAGGTGCTGAAATCCGGTGAAAATTTTTGAGGTAAAATCTTGGTTTTTGTTATTCAAACTGGTTTTCTGACTCTATATATGGATTTAGCACCCTCAAAAACCTGTAAGGCACTTCGATTGTGCAAAGTTAGAAATCAAACTTCTCTTTTCAATAAATTCCTGCCTGAATTTAGAGAAATTACACCGTAAAAAGTCACCATAAAAGCCTTCAAAAATTCGCACTAAAGACTACTTGATTGATTATTACAACCTTTTTTATTAGCGTTTACTCGCATAGCTATGCTAGAACAAAAATCCTTAATAATCCTTGCTTCTCAAAATGAGGTGGAGTCATGTCCGTAAGAACAATATCACTAATGTAAAGAAGAAAGGGGATGATTAATCTAGTTGAGGTTATGCAACCACAAGGCTACTTCTTCCAAACATGCCTCTAATTTGTCAATGTGAATGTCAATAAAGGTAGGGATAGGGGAGAATCTTTCTTAATTTCTATATTGCAATTAATTCCTTTTTATCAACCCTTAATATTCCTAGACATAACAATATCATTCTCATATAACCTTATCACAATAACTCTAAATGCAAAAGCAACCTTACACTTTTATAATATATTCCAAAGCTTATCTCTATAATAATAACTTATAAAAATAATTTAGCTATTAATCCTTTTTCCATATTATTTTAATATTGATATATAATAAAATTCCTTTTAAATGTTTTTCAAAATTTCAAAAAAAACAGAAAGTATGGAATGATTAATTTATATTAATATGATTTTATTTTCATAAATAAGACTAATTTATATTTAAAAATAAATTATATATATAGATAGATTAATAAAATAAATTAAAATACACTTTATTAATTAAAAAAATAATGTTGAAACTTTTAATAATAATATGATACTTTCGAATCTAATTTAATAAAGTTTAATCTTATTAAGATATAATTTCTTCAGCATAAACTTATGATAACCATGACAACAAGGTTCACTTTATCTTAATCTTGTTATTATTGATTGTCTCATTTTTTTAAAGCAATTTGATATATTTAAAATGAGGTTAACACAATCAATTTGATATAATCCTACCTTCTGCTACCAACTTTGATCCATGCAGTAGAAATGAATGTGGAAGCAGAGAAAAATGGTGGGAGAGATGCAGTTATCACAAACCTCATAATCCAAACGCGAAAATTTTGGCATACCAGTAAATTATTGCAATACTTGAAGACATTGAAGGTTGATTGGGCAGATGGACTTATCACAGACTTCAGAGTCCAAAAGAGAATTTTTGGTACACCAATAAAGTATTGCAATAATTGAAGGCATTGACTCTTGAGTGGGCACATTTTCTCCAATGATGTTTATAACCACGTAAACACTGAGAAGAAGAATGGGAGGAGAGCAGCACTTTTCAAATCCAACCTCCTTGTCCACAAGTGTAAAGAATTTTAGGTAGGCCGGTATGGTTGGTGGAAGAGATGCACTTATCAAAGACCTCAGAATCCAAACGAGAGAATTTTTGGTACAGCGATAAAGTACTCCAATAATTGAAGACATTGAATGTTGATGGGGCTCATGTTGTCAATGTGAACACTATGAAGAGTCTGGTAGAGATGCACTCATGAAATCTAAGCCTCCTTGAGAATTTTATGTAGGCCACTATGGTTTAGAAATGATTGAAGGCATGATATGTTTAAAGTACAAATGAGTACTAAATGATCAGAGAAACAACATTCAAAATGAGATTACAATTGTCTGTGCTAGTAACCATTGAAAAATTAATTACAATTGTTTGTGATAGGAGAAGAGTTGACCACACATCCTGACCAAAATTATAAAAGAAGGGCTACATAAATGTTTTCTTTATCATTTTCTTTTCTAAGATCAATCTGTTGAATATGTCCTCTTACCTTGTAACTTGTACTGTGTATAATTATGAGTTCATTCATTCACAACTTCTAACCTCTACAGAAATTACAAGCATTCTTATCACTTCTGCAATAGAACTGGATTCAAGCCAGATTCCCTCAACCTCTATGTCTCTTAGAAGTCAACAATCCAACCTCTGATGAAGGCCCTGAGAGAAGAAGCTACCCTTTACAAATCAGTTTTCACTGAGCTGCTATTTGGTCTCATCCAGTGCTAGACATAATTCCATAGAAATTATTAATCTATTGTAGACCTACACATCTGAAACACAGACAACTGCTACCTACAACCAGTGTCACCTAATTACACATTGGCATTGCTTCGGAACGATCCCAAGGCCTTGATGGCTACTGCTCTCAGAATGTACTGGTGGTAGGCAGCAGCTAATGCAGCTCCAGCAAAAGGTCCCACCCAAAAAATCCACTGCACAAACAAAATCATATTCATCAGGCTTGTGTATCAACTTTAGCAAATACTTGCTCTGTTGAAGTCATTCAAACTCCTAAGGTTCGTGTATCATCTTTAGCAAATACTAGTTCCATTGAATTACCCTAATGTTAATACTGGAGCAATCCAACTGGTTTTAATGAAAAAGGAGCATAACAATTTTTCAAAAATTACAAGCAATAGACTCTTCATTATGGAATCTACTAGTGTGTCTTTCATAACACTTTAAAATTACAAACAAGAAAGTGTACATAGATCTAATGCATAACAAAAAAACACTACATCCACCAGAAAACCCTAACCATGAAAACAAATAAGCCTTGTCATAATAATATGGCTCTGTGAAAGGAAGCATGCTCTGCACAATGAGATGTGGAGGAAAGAGGGAGCCATGGAAGCTGAGAGCTGCTGCTTTTATGAAAGGACTTGTGGATGTGACTTCTATAAGGAAGTTGGGAATCTCCTCTATGTTGGAGAGGGAGTAAAAGGAGTCTCCTTGAATAGGAGCATGATCTATTCTTTGATTAAAAGGAGAATAGGGATATCCTCCCCGATTAAGAGAGAGTTTTGGTTGGACTTTGGTTCTCCCTGTGTCATGTACTAGACTGGGACTAACAACCACAAGTCTAGTGAATGCATCATGGATAGGGAGAATGTTGACTTGTTCGGTTCTCCATGTGTCAAGTACTTTGATGGATTAGGGATAATGTGCTAGGTCAAGTAAATGGACATGGATAAGGAGAATGATGGATTGGATAAGTGTCTTGGACTAACATGCCCGGAATTTCCACTATTTTTCGAGAAAAAATGTGGCCCCATTAGACTACTCTATATTTAAGTTGTAAGTCATAAATTCTAATGAGTGAGGTCAAATTAGACAATCTTCGTAGCTGCGATACCTATTTCTTGTCACTGTTACTTGGTCAATGGGCTGGAAATGTGACTGTTATAGGCACAAAAAGGAACACAATTGGCATACATTTAATAAACAATTTTTGGTGTCATAGACTTGATGACTTATTGTAACTACCTTCAAGCCTACCTCCCAATTGTTATAAAAAAATTTGCACTCGTTAATTTACATAAAACATAAGGTTATATGCATGAAAAAAACAAATTACCATCATCAAATTTCCATTTGGAAAGTTAGATAAATTTGAAATTCCAATAAATCTCAAGTTAATATTACATTTGTTTTTATTTAATTATTAAATATAATGATATAAACATTGCTGAAATCGACCAAGTAAAGACAAGACAAAGATGCACAATTTTGATAACTCAAAACCATATCAAATCCACCAAAAAAATCATACTTCTAACAACTTAGTAAATGCAAGGACTGAACAACATTCTCTAATAATTATACTTGCAGCAACTTTCAAGATGCAAGGACATTCTGTAATCTAATAATTATACTTGCAGCAACTTTCAAGATGCAAGGACATTCTGTAATATTCAGATGAAAACCAAATAAAGACAAAGATGTACAACTTGAATAATGCAGAGCCATATCAAATTTACTTTTAACAACGTAAATGCAAGGTCTGAACAACATTCTCTAATAATTATACTTGCAACAACTTTCAAGATGCAAGGACATTCTGTAATAGCCAGATCAAAATTGCAGCATAATGTTATTTTTCTCCAAGACAACATGTTTGTTTGGTTCCATACACTCTTGTCGTTTTCTCTTTACACCATTCTTAAATATTTAAACATCTGATCTTATTGTCTAATCCAACTGATGACAATAAATCTTTAAACATCTGATTTTATGATCCGATACCACTTATGACAATGATGACCTGAATCAACACTCATGGATCTAAGAAAAGCTCCTAAATACAGAGTGAGGAAGGAAAAATCAGTACTATGTATATGAGATCAATCTATGGGTGAAATGACAATTTTCCCTTTGGCTCTTCCACTTTCAAGATGCTTGAAAGCCTCCCTAACATTTGAAAATGCATATGGGCAAATGGGATCAATCACTGGCTTCAACTTCTCGCACTCTATGTAGCCTCTAAGCTTCTCCAAGTTGCAACCACTCGGAGTCACAACGTAAGATTCTGCCCTCGGATGAGGTGAGGGTTGGCAATATCTATAATTTTTGCTTTCTCTTTGGCAACCACATAAGATATGTGCGAGTCTCCTGCAAAATTCAATTCATACTTCTAATCAATATTTTGTCCAGAATAAAGACTTAAATCAAGAAAAGTGCTCAAAGGAAGTCCGGAATCACCATTGGATCCTTTTAGCCAAAATCTGCTTTTTGGCTTTTATAAAGAAGGAACTATTAATGAAAAATGAAGATACACCTTACTTTTTACAAAGAAAAATGGCAAATGGTATATTATGAAGAATACAGATATGCAGGAGTAGATTCCTAATTTGATTTTGGCTTTCAAGGTTTTGAGCTCACGAATAACTTTTGTTAAGCATCCTCATTCCCACCAGGTATGGGTGCTCTCCATCAGACATAAAAGATGCAGACCAGGATGACATCGGACATAAAAGATGCAGACCAGGGTGAATATGTGGATTCCAGTCAGCAGCCAGTAAGCTTTGCCGCTATACCAGAATCCAACTTTGTCCATTCTACATGATTAGTATTAGTGCGATTGTTATTTTTGCATTGTTGATAATGATTAAGACTTGTCTGGTAACGTTAAGTCTTAAAAGAAATAGAATTTGATCATAAATATTATGTGGCAACTTGGTAGGAGTGGTTGTTGACATGTATGGAAGATATAACAAAATGATTAACATAATTTGATTATCACAACTTGCAAAATAGCACGAATTTGAGTTAAACTTCTCCACACCATCACAATTTTGTGTAAAGGAGAGACTGAAACTGTATTAATTTTCCAAGATATTGATTTTGAATGTGAACTGGGAAAGCAAGACTGAAATTTAAACTCCATGCTTATTAGGCATCCAAACTACCAAAAAGCAGTCAGTGGGATTGCCAAAGACAGCAAGTTTTTATATAAAATTAGGATAAATTAAAAAGGGGGAAAAGCCAGTGGAACCTACCAATGGTGTCAAAAACAAAGTCAAACTTTTGTGGTATTTGATCATAGCTTTGCTTCGTATAATCAATCACCATATCAACTCCTAATTGTCTCAAAAAATCCACATTCCCAGTGCTTGTAGTAGTTGCTATTTTTGAAGCTCCATATACATACTTGGCAAGCTGAACAACACAAATATTATTACAACTTCTGACTTGATCATATACAGAGGAAGAAGATTATCAGAGGTTTTTAAAAGAAAAAGATAGTATTCACTTTTACCTCAATAGCCAGGCTACCAACACCTCCTGCTCCACCTACAACAAACACAGTCTGACCCCTTTGAAAATTTACTCTGTCAAAACCTTCCTGGGCAGTTTGAAGAGCTAGAGGAAAGCTGGCTGCTTCTTCAAAGGACATGTTTTCAGGCTTCAAAGCAATCAGACTCTCTTCTAGTGCTGTGTATTGTGTTAAAGTTCCACATTGTTTTGGCCTGCCTGTGTTGAAGTTTTGGATATTGCCATATACTTCATCACCCTTGCTAAATTTTGAGACATTACCTCCTTCATCAACTATTACTCCTGCCACATCACAACCTAGCACTACCTGAAAAAAAATTCAAAGAGACATGCAGTTCTGAAAATCCTAATTGTCTAAAAAAATCCACATTCCCAGTGCTTGTAGTAGTTGCTATTTTTCAAGCTCCATATACATACTTGGCAAGCTGAACAACACATACTTTAGCAGTTTGAAGAGCTAGAGGAAAGCTGGCTGCTTCTTCAAAGGACATGTTTTCAGGCTTCAAAGCAATCAGACTCTCTTCCAGTGTTGTGTATTGTGTTAAAGTTCCACATTGTTTTGGCCTGCCTGTGTTGAAGTTTTGGATATTGCCATATACTTCATCACCCTTCCTCCAGCAAAAGTCCAGATCAGTTATAGTTGGTCTTTTGTACAAGTGCTATTTTCATGAGTTGCATTGATATGTTGGTTTAGTCATTTTTTATTAAAGCAGCTAAGCTTTGTCTTGTTAACTGCCCAGAGTCAGTCTGTAAGTTAGTTTACAATCATAATTGTTGGTTAAATTGCCAGCTAATGGCATAGACGTACTGCCTTTATACACATAGATACAAAGGCAAATAGTCTTAGATCAAATTTTGGGACTGATGACTATGTATTGCCTACAGGTAGTACATAGTATAGCTGGAGTGATTTTGTAAATCCTTGTATAATAAGGAGATATAAGGTGTTAGTCTAGTTATTCTCCCTAGGCTCATAAATGGAAAATCAAAATAGTCAAGAAGTTGATGTTAGTAGCATTACTGGTATGTTGTCAGATCTTGCCAGTCCTACTAATGAGTCAGAAATAGTTCTTGAAGAATCAAATCCTCATCCAGATTGGAAATTGCCTCCTGTGTTAGCAAATGATGTCTATAAGAAACTTGGTGTGTTTAATTTGAAAGCTTATACTCAAGTTCAAATAACAGAGTCTGTTGTAAAAGCAAAGTTGTCTATCAATCAGATGATGCCTATTACTTTGCTACAATTGAAAGATGTTGAAAGAGCTAGAAAGAAAGGATATAAGTTTGCCCATATTGGTCTAGTCAAGATTGGCTTGAATGCTTTACACAGACAAGGTCTGCATACTTTTGCATTCTGTGCTTTATTAGACAATAGGTGGAAAACTTTTAGTGAAGCTCTTATAGGTGGAATACAGACTCCATTATCTGAAGGCCCAGTTTCCTTTGACGTTCATCCAAATTTCTCAGTTTCTTTGGATGATTCTAATATCATGAAGGTTCTAACATTAGGAGTCCAAACTAAAGGATATGAGAATTTTGAATCTGAATCAAAGAATCTCTCTATTTTTTACACAACTTGTGTGAGATTCTATAATACAACAATCCCTGCTATGTTGAAAGCACCCTCTGAAGGTTCTGCTTCAGTTACACTTATCCAGTATGATTCTAATTGCAGTCCTCTTAGCCCATAGGCTATATTTAAAAAGGATCTCAGACCCCCTGAATCCTGGAACACTGCCTGGAATAACCTTCATAGACAGCCTGAATATCTGTCTAATCATTGTATAGAAGAACATCCTGGACAAGTCATTACTAGATTCCCACAGAATAATCAGAGTTCTCGCAGATTACAGCATGGTGAGTCATCTCAGAAAATGATTCAGATTGATAAAGAAGTTTATGAAAAATTGAAAAATGATGCTTTAAATGCAAGAAAGATTTCTAGAAATGCATCAGTTGGTTATGTTAATGAACCAGTGACACATGAAAGAAGGCCAGATGAAAATGTTATTTTTTCAAGAATAATGAATCAGTTGCCATCAAGTACAATTCCTGTCCATGATAGAAGGCTTAATCTACCTCCTGCTAGTCAATGTTCTGACCCTGAATGTAACAAATATGAGTGTGTGAGAAAGCCCTTTGAAATTAACATGCTAAGAGCAGAGAGTGTAAGACAAAAGAAATATAAGGCAAAGCCAAGACTAGGATACATTGAATTATCAAAACAAAGGGTTCAAGTGAATTCAGAAGTCCCTGAAGAAGATAGATTGACAATTGAAGAATTAATGTTCCTTGAAAGATACAAGTTTGGTTTCAGTCCTTTTGTTAAAAGTGATAAGTCCATGCAGAAAATCTTTCTGAATGATGTTGACACACATCCATTAGCGAAACAATACCAAGCCAAATACAATTATAAAGTCAGAGAATAGAACTCAAAAAATTGGCTAAGCTATATGGAAACAAACAATAAATGGGTGTCCTTGTATGAGTGGTACTATGGAAATCTTCCTGAACAGAAAGAACAGAAATTGCCAAAAGGATATAGAAAATGTGGAACAATAGAATTCTCTCAAAAATTTGTTGAAATGAGTAGAAAGCCTAATAATAGAAAATATGCTGAAATCTTTCAGAATACTTTAGGCTATGATGTTACTGTTGCTATGATGCAAGAAGACGAAGGTAGTGAACCAAAAGCTGGTAGACATTATTGGACAAATGCAGCAGGTGAAACAACAGAGACTACAACAGAATTTCCCCCATGGGAAGATCTGAAGATCAATCAGAATAATATGGCTTATGAATTAAGGCCTTTGCAGGTTGATTCTAATAAGTTAGATTCCAGAGCTGCTGTTGTAGGCTTAAATTGGGCTAACTTAGGAATCCATAAAAGTCATAAGATTCTGAATTACAAAGTAAACCTGATAGGAAATGAACAAAGAAGTCAAGTCAAACCAATTGTGAAAAATATTGATGCCAATATTGCTGCCTTGTCAAAAAAGTTTGATACTTTGCATGCAGGACAATCTGAGGCGAGATCCAAAGTCGAGCAAACGATTGAAGGTCACTTTAGGTGCACAAAGTGATATGATAACTACAAGTTCATCTTGATATCGATGTGATTAGAAAAGATACGATAGTATAGAGAGAGGCTGTAGGGAGAACTTAAGTCGGATGTTGATGATATGAACATTGAGGGGCATATGGAAGCAAAAACTATCACTGATCACATTTGAGTTGGTGAAATCACATCCAAGGTGGTCGGAGCCTTGACTTGACCAAGTGACCTAGATGGAGAAACCACGGTTGCTTCCATGGAGTGATGACTTTCTACGTGGACTCCGAGGTCCAAGTTTGGGTCTTCTTTTGCCTATGGATTCCTCCATTTCACCCTCGAGACCACCCTTTCATGCATGACCACGTTTCCTTGGCATATGCCTACCCCTTCTCATGCCCTACTTCTACCAGTGGAGATCCAGCCTCCCACTCATAATGTCATTCATAGTATTTGAATTCAATTGCTCAAAGCAGTTCCCCTCTTGCAGGTGAATCCAAACTCTCACACCTTTCTACTAAAAAACCGGTGAATATTAGTTTAAAATCAGCTACGGGATCTACTCGTCAAGAAAAATGGAAGTGAAACTAGGGTTTCAAACTTTCGAGAGAATGCAAGGCATATGAGAAATGTGGTAACTTGCAAGTGAAAGGTATCCCTTTGCGCTAAAAATGCAGATGAATATTAGATTCGGAATCAACGAGAGAGATCTACTCGTGCCAATAAAAATGTAGGTGAAACCGGGATTTCGAGAACTTGGGAGAATGTAAGGTAGATGAGCAAAGTGGTAACTTGCAAGCGTTGTAGGTAGTCGGTGACCAGGTAAATCTTCCAAAGAGAAAAGTTTGTGGAAAGTAAGGATCGGTCCAATTATGATACCTCCGGCCCTGCCAACACCTTCGTCTCGTAAGTGAATACCACCATCCCAAAGACCAAGTCCCCTCTCCTTCCAACGATGTAGAGGAATCTCCCTGCCACGAATACAACGAGACCCTTCTTGAACCCTCTCCAGAGACCGTTGCCACGGTCTCCTACGGTCTACGATAAATCGTAAATCTGAGGCGGCGGGGCGCGCATGCATACTGACCAGCATCATCAAAGGGCGAATGCGAGATCCAAAACCACGAAGTTAGTAAATCGAGGCGAATACAACCCCATAATCAGGTGAATGGCGATGCGAATGCCATGTTTCATGTCCGCTCTTATCTTTTTCTTGGCTAAACCATAATAATTATTTATTTTTAAAATAATTTTGGGGCTATTTATACAAAACTACTTACAAAATAGGTTCTATATAAAAAATTCAGCCCCCTCTAAAATCTAAAACCCTTAAATTTTGCCTTTGAGGCTAAAATTCGCCCTAAAAATTATCCCTAGACCCTTTGAAAATCCTTGTTGATGAAGATATTTGTCAGACGATAATACCATGCCCTTGGAGCTTGTTTGAGACCATATAGAGCCTTTTTAAGTCTACATAAGATTTTCATTATTTCCCAAAATGAATCCTTCTAGTTGTTCTATATAAACTTCTTCTTCTAGATCACCATTGAGGAAAGCATATTTGACATCCATTTGATAAACTTTGATTTGTTGAAAACTTGAAAAAGCAAGAAACATTCTTATGGCTTCGAGTCTAGTCATGTGAGCAAAAGTTTCTTCAAATTCTATACCTTCTTGTTGAGTGTACCCTTTTGCAAAACCAGGTCTAGATTTGTTTCTTATAACGTCCCCCATTCTCATTTAGCTTGTTCTTGAATATCTATTTGGTTCCAATGACATTTTTTATCATGTGGTCTTGGTACCAATTCCCAAGTGTGGTTCTTTTCAATTTGATCAAGCTCTTCATTCATCGGCTTTGAATCCAACATTCATCTTTGCTAGCTTGATTGACATTGTGTGGTTCAATCGTGGCAGATAAATGCCAAATAGCTAGGAGAGTCCACAAAGAGTCCTCCTTGTTTGTACACACTGATTCCTTGTCTCCCAAAATTTGAGATTCGAGATGATTCTTTTGAACATATACGGATGGAGCCTTTCGAGATAAATCATCTTCGAGGGTTCTTCATTGGATCCTTGTCCATATCATTTCTATTTGATGTAGAAGGACAAAAGTCACTATCATCTTCTTCTGATTGTTTGTCTTTCTTCTTTAGGAATTTGCATAGAGACTCATCAATAACAACATCAATACATTCAAAAAATCTTTTGAAGCCTTTTATTGTAACATTTATATGCCTGCTTGTAGATGAGTAACCAAAGTATTCCCTTCATCGATCTAGGTTCAAACTTGCCAAGCTTTTTCATCATTATTTTTGATCAAAGCATTTACTTCCAAAAACTCTAAATGCTTCACGAGAGGGAGAATTACCATACCGAGTTCATATGGAGTTTTTTCACTATTTACCCGAACATGTGCCTTGTTACAGAATATTTCTTTCTTTGTGTGAGTGCTTCTCCCCAAAAAAATATCGAGTGTTCCAGAATCATGCAAGCATAGCTCTAGCCATTTGTTGAATTGTTCTATTCATTCTTTACGCTACGCCATTTTGTTGTGGAGTGCACCTTTCTGCTTGTCTTTTTATGCCATGTTGTTCACAAAAATTCAAAGAATTCATTTGATGTATATTCTCCTCCTCGAGTCGGATCTAAGAAACTTGATTTTTTAGAATCTAATTCATTTTCAACTAGCGCTTTGAAGATCTGAAATTTTTCAAATGCTTCCATCTTTGTGTTTGATCAACCCAATCAACACATTCTAGAGAAATCATCAATGAATAAGATAAAGTATTCTTCACCACGTGGTGAGTTTTTCCTCATAGGTCCACATATGTCAGTATGAATGAGTTCAAGAGGCTTACTTGACGATCCTTCCTTGGCATTGAATTGCACTCCGGTTTTCTTACCGAAGTGTGAGATTTGCATATGATACTTTCGGGTAGAGAAATATTGGGAAGGCACTGAACAACATTAAGTTTGCTTGATTTGTTGATTTGAGAGAAGCTTAGAGGCCCCAACCTTCTATGCCATAGCCGATTTTGCGAAGATTTACTCAAGTAACATTGTTCTTTGCAATTCTTCAATGCTATACGGGTTTGCTTGGGCAGTTCTTTTCTCCCTTTTATAATTGTTTTACTGTATCAAGATCATGAACCACACATTCTTTTGAAATAAAGACAACTTAGTTCCTTGATACACACATTTTGACTTACACTTAACAGGATTATGCCTTAATCCATCCACCTACATGACATCATTAGCCTTCACCTTTTTCTTTTAGAAACACAGACCCTTTTTCCTTTAATTACTGCTGAGAGTATCATTTCCAAAAGTAACTTTCTTTTCCTTTTCAGGAAGCACTATATGCACGAAGTTTGTGTTTTATCACTGTCATATGTCTCGAGCATCCACTATCAATGTACCATTGATTTTCTTCTAGCCTTCATAAATAACGCTATGCCACAATTTTCAACTCTATGATTCCTTCTTTTTTTCCATATTTTAGATTTTGAAGGAAGATGCTCTTTGGCTGAACTTTGCTCCCTACATTCGATATCTATCATGCCCATAGTTATTGCAATAAGCACATTCAACTTCATTTAGAAGAGAGAAAAATTGTTATAGGTATTCTTCTTTGTTTCAATATCAACCCTTTTCTTTCTTGCTTCTCTTGTCATGATGGTTTTATATGCAACACATTGAAAATGACTTTATGGCCAAAATTGTGACATGAGAAACATTGTCCATTGAAGAAGAAATTTAGCGATCATGAAATCTTCTACTTAGATTTACACTGTGATTGAGGCTTCTTTGAAGAGATATTCTTGTTAGTGTTCCTTGCATTAAGATGATCATGCTTTACCTGTAAGATTCTTTATTCCCTTCTTTGAGTGGTAGAATTTTGTAAACAATTTGTGTTGCTTTAGATAATCTTGGTGCTTAAGTTTGAGAAGATTCTCCAATATATCCAAGACTGTCTTTATAAGAGAGAATGTTGTACCTTGATAATCTCATCTAAGGTTTCAAATCCTTTAGCAAATCTGAAATTTCAGAGTCTTTTGCTTTCTCAAATTCTTTTCTTACACTTACCACATTTCACATTCTAATTTCTCATTGTGTTTCTTTGCCTCTTCAACTTTTTTTCGCAGTCTCGATGGTTGTTCCTTTCTTCTAAAGAAAATGCTTTGTTCTAAGCGTATTTTGAGTTGATTGTTCTCTTCGAGAAAATCATTGTCCCTCTAGAGCATCCTGAAAAGTATCATTTTCTTCTTTAGATTCAAAAGCCATGATAAGTCTAAGAGTCTTGTTCACATTCTTCCTCACTATCGGATACCCCCATCACTTGTCATCATGAGTATAGTAACTTCTTCTAGTGCTAGACCGGTTCTTATTTCTAGCTACTTCCTTTTCCTTTTGCGAGTGTTTCTTTGTGAGGACACTTAGCGGCCTCAATGATCCAACTCTTCCACAATTAAAACATTTGAAAGGAAGCTTACCTCTAAACAGTCCCTGTACCAGAGTTGAAGTTTCTTTACAAAAGTCTCTATCTTCTTCAGAAATATATCTGATCCTTCTGCTTCTTGTACTTCTTTCCCTTTTGTAGAAGCTCTAAAAATAGCTTCTTTGACTTGAGATGGTCCCTCCTCTTCTCATTTCATATGCGATCAATATGCCATGAAGTCCTACAGTAAGATTTTGAAGATCTGTTTTTCTTCAAGAGCGAGAGACTTTTGACTCAAATTTTTTCTGTTTAGATCTCAAAATTTTCTCAACCAAAGTATTTTGAGTTATTGTTTCTCCCAGTTTTTTCATACAATTTACAACATCATCAAGACTTTAAAAAAGAAAGCGCCAATACTCTCATCACTATGCATCTTTAAATTTTCATATTCAATTACGAGAGTTTGGAGTTTTGCACTTTTTACCTTTGCATCGCCTTCATAACTCGAATGATTTTGTCCCATATTTCTTTTGTTGTATTCGAGTGCATGACTTTGACAAATTCTGATTACGTTTGAGACTTCCTATTATAGCATTGACCACTTTTTGCATTTGATTCATAATTCTTCCTTTTCGAGTTGGATCTGTTGGTGTAACTGTTGGATATTGATATCCTTGTTCAACAATGGCCCTACATCTCGCTCCCATAGAATGAAGAAAGGATCTCATCCTCATTTTTTAGAAGATTAAATTGCTTCCATTGAAGAGCGGAGGCTTGATAGATGTTGTTCCTTGCTGATAGCTCATCTTGCTTGATCTTCCTTCTACGCGGCTAAGCTTTTTCTGAAGGACCTGCTTGCGATACCAATTGTTGGGAAAAAAAAGCTGAGAGGGGGGTGAATCGGTATTTAGTGCAGACAATCAAACTTTTACTTTTTCCTTTCTAAAAACCCATACGCTACTTTACTAAAGGAAACTAGCGTATATACTGTGAGATATCCTTTACGAGAACTCGCGTATGTCCAAGAGATCTAATTATGTGTTTGAATCTTAACTAAGATCATTGCATTATTAATTCATCGAGATATTTGAAGCTTGATTAAATAGTTGCAAACGAGAACATAATAATCATCACACATATGCAACACACATGAACACTAGGATTTTTAGGTGAAACCCAATTCAGGAGAAAACCACCGTCATGCAGTAGTTTTAAGCCTTCAAAATTTATTATTAAGAAAACTTCTTACAATCATGTACTAGTCTGAGACTCAAACCGAGCACGCGAGCACCCACCCTTGAAGAAGGCTACAACCTTCTCTCGTTTACCTGAGCCTATCACGGAAGGGAGCTACAATCCCCTGCTCTCATTTACCAGCCTCTCCTGGAAGGAGGGCTACGACCCCCAGAACTCGTTTACTGACCTCTCTTGGAGAGGGCTACAACCCCAGGGCGAAGGCTTCGTCCTCAGCACCCACTTTGCGACCACGTTTCATCGATTTTTCAAAGCTGGATCAAATAGCTTCAACACAACCCGTCACTTATCAATAATCATACCTTGCTCATTGCTTCAACGAGCAGGTGAGACTACACATCGTAACGGGGAATATCAGGATATAACCCCGAGACTTCGAATAGATATCAGAAAACACATTCAACCTTAGACAACCATTAGATCAAAAATTATACGTGCTTTTATTTAATCGGGACCCGTATATACACTCTTTCCCAGGAGAGAACGAACCCGCATATACTTCGATGGCTTTTCAGGAAAAAAACCCTGATTGCACTAGCGCTTTTCCTTCCTGAGACCATGTATGCACGCGCTTTTATGAAATGAACCTGCGTATAGATCTATAAGATAAACTTTGCAGGTACAAACTCGAGATCTATAAACTTACCTAGATTTCTTCAATCTCTTCAACGATTGCGCGAGTCTTCTTCACTTCTTTCGAGATTCATCCTTGACATTCATCATTTCTAGATCTAGAATCTTGAGCCTTCATCATATTCATAGGTGCATCATAGATTCGGATCAATTGGGAACAGGGGTTCAAACATACGGATATACTTCGAGTGAAGTATTCATCAAAGCCCGAAACATGCACACACACTGTAATGATTTTCTTCTCCTTATATAGGGTTACCTTCATCGATACCATGAGTTAAAACCACATAACTTCCAATGGTATTCCTGGATCAGGGATCACATAGGGCGAACCATCATTCAATACAATGGGTCAATACCATGGTAGGTACCCACAGTTTTACAAATTTATGCCGCTTTTCCCTATACATGACTTGCACGTTATTTCCGCATGTATATGCTACTTAAGTTTAGAAAAAATCTGCGTATGCCTTGAGACATACTATTTTCATCATGTTCAGGCACATCTTTGACATTCCTTCATCACTTACCTTCTGCCTCATTGTAGATTTACATCATTTAACAAGATCGTCAAAGTCAAGAACAACTTTCAGTAAGTGGGTTGCCATCATCTTTTCATCGAGTGGGTTTGCCATCAAGGGACAGCACTGCATCATATTACTAACAAACCCTAGCTACAAACCTTCAATCCCTTGTGGAGGATCTCTCTCCCAGCACATCCGGATCTACAGGTGATACTCACTGCTAAATTACTCCTACGCCTTCTTGAAGAAGGCTCTGACTCTCAGGAGATAACCCCGGATTCTCCTCGATCGACGAGGCGCTTGATCAGCCACTTTAACAAATTTTAATTAGACTCAAAAAAGTATAAAGCTAGGGCAAGCTAAGAGCAAAGAGCACTCACTACAAAAAAAATCCACAGAAGATACAATCAAGCAAACAACCTTCAGGTATTTCCACTCTGGGTGATTAGGACCGGACACCAAAATACAAGAAAGCGAAGTATAGGACCTCCCAAAACTAGTCTGGGATAATTACGGCCCAGGACTACTAGCGAAGGTAATAGAAACAGTTACGCCGACCTCCTAACAACAGCCTTTGCCGGCACAAGTACCCAAGCTTCACAAGGGCACCCCCCAGAAGTACTGCTAGAAGTGATATGGCGTCTGCCTCAGGTACCACGGGTATTCCCCCCCGTAGTCACCTATGTGGAACCTAGGAATGGCAACTATGGGCACCAATCCGTGTCAGAAGCCGGGCGGAACCGTCTTGAGGTCAGATTCAGCAAATCAGAGAGTGGGTATCTGTCTTCTCGGCCTTCACTTCCCATCGCACTTGACTCTCTGGAGGAGAGTTTTCCCGGTCCACCTAACGGAGTTGGATTTTTCTCAATTAATAAACTTTTATGTTTTTGTTTGAGCGGCCTTGGAGAGTTAACTCTCCACTCACCTAATCCAAAGCCCTACAACCTAGCTAGTTGGTGTATGACACTAAATAAAAAACTTGCTAGTTGCTTTTAAATTAAAGCTCTTATTTTAATCGGCTGTTATATTAAGTCAAAGGGATACGGAAATGAAACTTGTGGTGTTTTTGTGATGCAGAAAAGAAATTAATAAAAACCAAACTACATGTAAATGCAGTAATTTCCTTTCGATGAAAATAAATTTCTACAAAGGTTCTACGAGACTAAAAAAAAAAATTATTTTCAGATAACAAACTTCACACTCACAAAAACTATGAAAAAGACTAAATTCTTAAGTGAACCTAATGCAAATAACTAAGAGCATGCAAATTCTAAGATGAAAAATCTACTAAAGCAGAGAGAAATTTCCCAAAGATCCTTCATTTTTATCTCTTTTTTATTGTCCACAAAACTAGTTCCTAAAAGTAGAAACTCTCAATATGAAGACATCCAAATATGCTTGAAAACAAGAGGAAGAAACCAATGACAATTCCTTTCCAAAATCAAGTCAAAAAGCAAAGGCAAGAAATCTCAACAAAGCTTCAAAATATGTAACAAAACGAAAACAAAAATGCAAAACAAAATCAAATGACAAAACAAAATGTTTTTTGAGCTTTTGAATTTTATAAAAAGAAGAGCTCGAAGAGACCAAGAAAACTATCAAATCCCAAGCCAAACAACTCTGAATTTCAAGAAAAACTTCAAAAATGCTCCAAATCTTATAGGGCTACCTAGTAGCAATATTTATATGAGCAAAATAAGACAAGAAACTCAGTAACTCAGCCCAGCAGAATAGTACAACCTTGCAGCAAACAAAAATTTCAAAGAACCAAGAAAGACTCTTCAAAAAATTGCAACAAGACCTAGTCAAATGAACTCAAGAAAACTAACCAAAAGAAGGCAAAAATCCAAGTGCAAAGCAAAACATAAGATGAGGAAAGAGTATCTGAGCAAAATATCTCTGTCCTGATAAAGCAGAACAGCCAAGAATCCCCCGAAAGAGATCTTGGTACTCGAACCAGAAATGCAAGCACTAGAAACAAGATTTTCCAAATAAGCTAGTCTTCAACCAAAAAAGAGAGAAAAAAGACCAATGACTACTTTCAACACAATCCAGAGGATATAAAGACACTGCAGGAATAGGTCTCCACAGGAAGACAAGACTAAAAAGTCAAGAAATCAAAAATTTCAAAATCTACCCAGGCATACGCTACTTGACAGTTTTGAAACAAGCGTGCATACGCGACTGTGTCAAAGGAAACCTGCGTATACGCGACTCCCTTTGAAGAAAACTATGTGTATACGCGTCTGTGTATAAAAAAACTCGCGTATGAAAAGGTAAATAATGAAAAATAAAAAAGATTAAGCTTGGATAAGGAACCAGGTCTTCAGTCTGACTGAGAAAAGGTTAACTGGACTGGAAATAATAGTTAAAACTGTTGGAAACCTTTCAAACAGCTGAAACCACCCAACAGGGGAATCACAAGAATGCATTCCCCAGTGGAGTCGCCAGTTCTGTTTTGGGGAAAAACACCCTATAGGTTTTTTGGGTCAAAACCTCCACAGATCAGGGCATGCTATTCATAAGGACTCACACACAACCATACTTAAATGCTAAAAACTAGATAACAACGATAGTATAACTCACCCGTAGTCCTACGTTTGATGTAGATCCCGCGGGGTCCAAACCCCCAGCAACCCTTCTTCCTCTTCAACCTGGAAAACAAGAAAGAACATGCACGGAAACCTAGTTGTACAACATATATTTCTCCTAAATGTTAGTGTAATCCATGTGAAACATTATATAAACCATAATAAATGCTTAAATTTAATCTTTTTCACATACGCAAATAGATGTTAACACGTTGTTTCAGGAACAACATGGTTCTTCTCATTATGAACAGCATGTACAGTAATAAAATGTGGAGAGATCACCTGAATCCTTCCACGATCTTCGAACAGACCGTCGTCTGGATCTGTACTGCCCTTGCCTCGCTAAGATACTTTCAAGACTTGTGCGCTCAAGATGGCATATAAACTGATGAACATCTCCAGGAAACAAGGGTTTCCTGTATAAATCTGGGAAAGTGCAGGAGGCACGGGAATTCAGACTTGAATTAGGGATTCCAACAGAGTTATAATGTCTATAAATTTCTCTCCTCCTTAGGCCATGCACATGAGGGGATTTTATACTCCCTCAAAGTAGTTTCAATCAGTTGGAAACATTTGGCCACATGCTGGGGTGGTTGAACTACTGGAGTAACCATCAAACCAACCCGAAAATAGGGAATTTTTATATATTTTTTAATTATTTTAATGGCATACGCGGAAAAGTACATATGGACTCGCGTACACACGCGGAAAAGTCTGGGCATAGCCGCGTATGGGATTTTTAACACTGTTTTTTATGAATTATGTTCAAGTCTGTGGGAATGGGTGCCCAAGGCCATAGAGACAATCATGAATCACATGAGGGTGAAAAATGATGCTATAACAATGTAGGGGTCATCAATCACATAGAAAAAAAAATAATGAATAGGAATTTCTTAAATTTTAATTTTATTTGGAATTATCAGGGCTTTTCATGGTACAAATTTCCTACATTAAGTTAGATCAAATTATATTTTTAATTGAAACTTGGGAGAATGAAGAACTAATATAGCTCTTGTGGATGGAACAAGAAATTTACTTAAAAAGGAACATTTAGTCTCACATTAGACACTACAAATAAAAGACCCTCTAGCGGACGTTATAAAGGAGGTTTTTAGTGTTATAAAATTGGGCAAAATTCTCAAAAAAACATTTTCTACAACATCCGTTTTCGGTAACGAAATTTTTGGCAGAGCTTCTAACGTAATTTCAACACAAATAAAAAAAATGGGCGATCGAAGGTTATTACGAATGTTTTTCTCATCGGTGTGCTATTCAGGTGTTAATGCATCGATGCATTTTAGAGTAAATGTCAGAATGTGTATCATTCAGAAGGTCGGCCTGGGCAGTCCAAGGTGTATGCACGGGCCGTAAAGGTCTAAAACTGCACCGGGCGCATTGTAGGTGATACAACGCACCGGGCTGTTCTAATTGGTATTGGGATTTGTGCGGTGATCATAGGTCGTATCAACGCACCGGTTCGTAGTATTACATAAACGCATTGTTGCACAGTATCACACAAATGCATCAATTTTTCTAATTCGTATTGGTATTTTTGGGTCCCCATAGGTCGTACAAACGCACCGGTGAGCATTCTCACATAAATGCACTGTTGCGTAGTATCGCACAAACACACCAAGAGTTATAATTGGTATTGGTATTTTTGTGGTGCCCATAGGTCGTAGAAATGCACCGGTGCATTTTATCATACAAATGCACTGGTGTACAGTAACTGACATGCACCAGTGTTCATTTTGTATTTTTTAGAAACATAGACCTGTGACAGTGCAATTATTGTGATTTTTTAGAATTCATTATTCATCAAAAGTTGACACATCTTATAACATTATTCATATCAATTAAATTTTTATTACTGCATTTGAATGTGATGTTTGGATTAATTTTTTATATCATATCATAATTATTGTGATTTTTTAAAATTCATTATTCATCAAAAGACGACACATATCTTATAATAGTATTCACATCAATTAAATTTTTATTAGTGCATTTGAATGTGATGTTTGGATTAATTTGTTATATCATATCATCAGTTTTTACATCTATTCATTATAATATTTAATCATCCGTAAATTTAATCAGTGGTGTTACATTTCATAGCAACAATGGAGAACCCAATAGAATAAATTAAAACATATTTTATTATATACATATGAATAAGACAACCCTTGTCATACAAAATGGGACAATTATTGGTATCCCTTTGTCTTTCAATTGGGACACTATGTCCATTACATTAAACAAAATGTATGATTTCACAGACAAATATTTCAAAAAATACAATGCCTTGCTTTGATATCCAAACATAATGATCATCATTCTTCGCTTGAACTGTTGTCACTGCTCAAGATACTTCTATGACTTGGGTTATTTTTGAGGAATGTTTTGTTCACGGTGTTGATTGTTTCTTCTTCTTCACCTTCTCTCTACAAACATAAAAAGAAATTATAATGAGTATATATACATTGGTGAGAATAATGAAAATTACGATATTAAATAATATACATCAATGTAAATAAAAAAGAAATGGCATACCATAGCAATAATTGACTCATAAACTATACTCATTCTTTCAAAACGAAATTTCATGCCATCTTCTAAGATTTCATCTATCGACTCAGTTTCGTACTTTGTTTCCTGCAATTTTTATACACCATAACAAATCATATATTTAATATAAAAGATTTTTTTTGTTCTATTAATTATAGACGGAGCTAATTAAAACAAGATCGATAGATGCTTACAAATTCAACAATTAATTTCTGATATGCCAACATATACTCACAACCCATATTTAACCCAATGTCAATAAATTTGTCTCATGGTTCTTCTTTGTATGTTAGCACATGTTTGAAGACATTCAATGATGATTGTTGTAAAAAAACTTAAAATATACAAAAATTAAATCTAGTTAATTTGTTATAAGGAAGTAACAATTACTCACAAACTTAGATATCAACCCTTTTCTTCCTTGTCGTCTTGTTTTATGTGTTGAATGGGTTCCTTTTTCTTTTATTTACTATAAGAAAATACTTGAAAATTAATATTTAATGCTAAATTGTTTATTTATTTTACCTAATCTAAAAATTCAATGATTACATATTACATTTGAAGCACGTTGTTGTTGAGATGGCTCCTCCTGCAATGCAATTTTGTCCATTTCTTTGACCATCTCCTTGTACACTTTTTTGGAAATTCCTACTAGCATACTTCTGATAGCAGCTCGTTCATCATTTGAGATGTTCATAATCTTCCTGAAAATGTAACATGACAATAAACTATTTAATTCTTATATTGATATATGAAAATTAAATATAAAAAAACTGATATTTATACATGAAGTTTATAAATAATTCTAGAAAAATATTTAAAGGAATATTACTTTTTCATTACTTTTTTTTTGTACGTTTTTTCTATTATAAGTCTAACATGTCTCATTGACTAATTCTCTGGAAACTCTTCCTGTAGTTTAGATAAAATTTGGTTCTTGGAATCATTGGATGGATTTTTGTATTGTAAGTGGAAAGAACGTCTATACATTCATTCCACTAGATCCCTCAAACTTTTGTAAAATTTTTCCCCCCTTTAGTTAACCTCCAGCACCATTCCAGATGAGCTAAGGAGCAATTCATTTTTATTTGCATGTTCTATTTTTTTTCTTTTCTAAGAAAAAAATTCATTTTTTGAGTTGTTGGTCCCTATAGAACATTAAACATATGTGAATTAATAGACTGTTTGAAACATGTTATCTAATAATTTTAAGTATATTATTAATGAAAATTAAAAAAAGAAACTCATATTGGATCGATAGTATTTTTTTCATTCACCTGATTCATCCTTTTGAAATTTCTCTATCAAGATTTTACGCTCTTCTGGTCCTAGATCATAAATAATATTATCGAGCTTTGTCTTTTTTTGGTTCTGCATGATACACAGTAAACAATACATATTAGTTAAACTTACATATACTTCAAAAATAATATTTTATGTAAAGAATTTCCAAAGAACTTGCCTTTTTTGCTTTTATTTATGTGCTATTAGTATTTTTGTTACTTGATTTCTTGTCAGCCATTTCTTTATCAATATAGAACCTGTACCATATAATTCATTAATATATTTTATAAATAAATCATCAAATTTTCAGGTAAAAAAAAATATCAAGAAACCAGTGCACCTTTAATGTTGTATGCACTGACGTCGGTGCGTCGTGTTCTTATAAACGCACTGCCAAAACAGTTTAAAACACCGTATGGTGCTCTATGTCAACAAGAAGAATCGGTGCATTATATTTTCACCAGTGCACCAATTAAAATAGATAAATTAATAAAAATCCTCTACAGTTAGTTTTTTTCGCATATGGTGTTGTGGAGGGGGCAGTGCAACCTATTCTTATAAACACCCTGCGCAAACAGGGGAACATCGTACGGTGCTCTCTGTCAACAAGTAGACCTGGTGCGTTATACGTTAAATGGTGCACTGATTAACACATTAAATAAAAAATGGTTTTTGCCAGACAGTACGTGTGCGGTGCGCTATAATGAAATAGCGCATCGGTGCCCTATTTTACATATGGCACATGGATTAAAAAAATATGTTTTTAATTTTTTTTATCAAACAGTACATGTGTGGTGTGCTGTGAAAAGATAGCGCACAAGTGCGCTAGGTTACACAGGGCGCACCGCTTAAAAATAAAATTCACGGAAGGGCCGACATGGATTGGGATCCGAATATGCAAATCATCCTGTGGGTTAGATGTCATAGCTCTATATATATATATATATATATATATATATAAATACAAACCCTATAAATCTAAAATTAAATCCCTAATTCTGAAATCACAGAAATAGGAAGAAGAAAGGGTAGAAACAAAAATAATGAAGGGTTTCGGGTAAAATGGATTTTATTTATTTATTTTTATTTTTTTTATGAAAATGAACAGTAAATTTAAATTTTTTACTTACTGCATAAAAAATACTACAGAAAATGTAAAAAAATAGTAAAATTTAATCACGAGATCATTTGAAATTCTATGCTATAGGGTTTGAATCACCATAGGTTTGGAATTTTGATTGCCTGAATAGTTTTGTTCGAGAGTATTTCGTTGCTCGACAGTGCTCTTCTGCTCTCTTGCTCCAGGTATGCCTCGTGCAAATATCTAGCTGAAATTTTTTGCAAAAATAGTGCAATAATGAAAAGTTTTTAGTATTTAAATAATTGTTTTATGAAATTAGATTTTTGAAAATATTTTGCCACCCATTTTTCAATTTACCGATTTTTTTTAACTTTAAAAAAACAAAGTTGCACTTTTTTATTTGCGGCTTTTCATCACTGGTGCATCAATTAATAATATTGCACTGGTGCATCAACTAATAACAAAACATCGGTGCGTAGTAACTAAAAATCATTGGTGTGGTTAACTGTAGATTAGCGCCGATAACAATAAGTCCATTTTTAAGGCACTTAAATTTCTTTTAGGTGTGTACACCAAAATTTATTGTTGATTTTGCTCAAATGCTGGGAGAAAATATCATAACTATATCAAATGGACAATTCTTCAAAATCCAGCTCGTTCCATAATATTTCTCAAAGTCCATCGCAGAGTTCTCCCTATCCATCTCGAGACGTAATATTTATTTCAAATTTTATTTATATTTTCATTATCTAATTGAATTTATGTTTTTTATCCATGTCAATGAGCTTAATAAAATTTATAATGTATACAAATTTGTAGCTTCATGCAGATTCAGAATCAAGTTTTCATGGAAAAAATATTCAAACAACTCCAAAACATCGGAAGCTCTTATCAAGAGCACCATACTACAAGGCGCATTTGGTAGACGAAAATGGACAGCCGCTTCACCCTTCCAATTGTAACAATATTGCATCTTCTAGCCACAATCCCAGGATAATGATGGTAATAATAATTGTTTGGTATATTAATGTAATTATTTCAAATTCAAACCAATTAATCATGCATTGTCAACGTTCTTACTAATTTATATCATACATTTTCTACTAATCATGCTCAAACATATTATTTGAAATTATTACGATTCTAGTGATGATGACCGACCTATGTACCATCTTCTGTTGCACCCCACGACAATGTCAAATCCAGAGAAGGCTGAATTAAGAGAAAAAATTGGAGAGGAACGATACCAAAAATGGTTGAATCAACCACCAATTAAATTCCCACTACATCCAGATTCGTAGTTCTTCACAAGCTGGAAATGGAGGCAATCAAATAGAGGTTGGTATGGATGATTACTTAAAGGATACAAATACCATGGGTACAAGGTTGTTAGATGCATTCCAAAATGATGATCAGCTAGGGGATGATTCTGATATCGCTGACACCTTTTTCAAAAGCCTTAAATTTTCTTCCACCACCCCTCTCTTTGGACCTGGCGGTTATTCAAAGTATACCAAGTTGGGGACAATGATGTTACTATACAAATTGAAAGCAAAGTTTGGCTTTTCGAATGCATGTTTCTCGAAAGTTTTGAGGTAAGTTACCATAAAGTCCTCCCTTATGTAATTTTGAGAAATATAATCACACAATGGACATTATAAATGGTCAATTTTATTAAATTTAATAATTATATTGGCATTAATGTACATTTAATATTTTCCATGATCACTAACTACATGTTATTCAAAGATAAGGTTATTTCAAGTGATAATGTCTTTCTTGATAGCTATGAAGAGGCAAGGAAATTTTGGAAAATGTTGGTTGTTGAGTACATATCATATCATCCATGTCCAAATGATTGTATTCTATATAGAGGAGAATATGCAGACAAAGAGATATGCCTGAAATGTGGCCATGACATGTATGATAAATAAAAAAATAAGGGTAAATCATGTGGTCCTCCTTTTAAGACATTGAGGAAAATTCCTATAATCCCAAGGATTCAAAGGATATTTCGTTGCAAATAATTAAATATGTTGCAGGGATGGCATGCCTCACACAGAAGTGAGTTGGGAGTTATGCGAATCCCAAATGATTCAATAACCATGAAGCATATAGAGGATACATGGCCTGAAAAAATCAAGGATGAAGTATGAATTCTATGACTCAGCATAGCCATGGATGGTGTCAACACATATTCACTCCAGAACACCAATTATTCTATTTGGCCTGTAGTAGTGAATAATAAAAATATCCCCCATGGTTTTTCGTGAAGAATGAACATCTTATGTTGGATCTCATAGTCATTGGTAGAAGACAAGTGAAGAATATGGATGTCTACTTACAACCACTGGTAGATGAATTGAAGGAATTATGGGATGGGATAAATGTATACGATGTATCAAGACCCATCGCAAAAGAGAGGAGTTTTACGTTGTATGGAATATGTTCTTACACGACACATGATTATCCAGGCTTACGAGTTTTCTTTGGTAAATTACATGTTTATTGATTTTTTTATATATGTAACAATATTATTTCGCATATTAGTTATTTAATTCATTGTAATTTTTCTGATCTTCATGATATTATTTAATGTGCCATGCATATAAATTGTATACGATAATCTTGCAGGTCTTGTAACAAAAGGGTATTTTAGATGTAAATGTTGTGGACCTTCTCTGAAAGCAAGATGGTCCAATGAACTACAAAAGCCAATGTATGACTGCTCCAGGGTATTCCTCCCAGAAGAACACCCTTACAGAAGAGCAACATCCGCTTTCAATGGTAAACGAGAGAGAACCTAAAGGCCTCCAATAATGACACCATTTGAATGACCTAGAGAATGTGAGAGAGAGAAAGAGAAGGAGTTGATAGAAATGTTTGATTCAAATGGGGAGCCTATGTTCGATGATCTAGAATTCTTTGACACCTATGTTGAGAAATTTCCCATTGGGATGAAAAGGAAATCTATATTTTATAACCTCCCATATTGGGAGCATCTTAAGATTACCCACTTATTAGATCCCATGCATATATTTAAAAATGTTTCATCTTCTTTATGGAGGCACATATCATCGAAATAAAGTGACACATTGGTTGTTAGGAAATATCTTATTACTTCAAAAAATAAAAATAAAAATTGGCCAAGATGATTAGAAAGTACAGGATCAGAGGCTGGCGTGGTCCCTCTAATTCATGGTATTTCAAAAAAGGTGATGTCTGATGGATTTAAAAAAAATATGATCTTTCTTTGGCAAAGGAAGTTATAATGGGTGTGAGGGTGCCATCTGTTAGCCCCCCTATGAAATTTTTGACAAGCAACTAGGGGGCTAAATTGTTTTTGAGCCTTCAAGGAATGCATTTCCTCTGAAAATACAGTCTCTTGAAGCCTCTCTGTGTCTTTTATCCTTTGATTAAATCCCCTCTGCTGGTTCCCCTTTTAAAGCCTCTCTGTTGACTAAGAAATGCCCAAAGACCTCCTTCCCCCTTTATTTTTCCCTCATTTAACCTATTTTTATCCCCCCTTTTTCTCCCCTTCTATTCCCCCATTTACTCCTCAAATTCCCCCAAAATCCCCTTTAAAGTCCTCCCCTAGCCTTTGCTTAGCCTTTCTTCACTGCCTGATTTCCCTTTTTAACCCTCAAAACCATCAGCAGACCCAAAACCCACTTTCCAATCATATTATAGGGCTTAGCCCTTCATGACTCCCAATAACCACCCCACATGCCCACGCGCTGGGACCAAGTGCTTAAGTCCCCGGCGCTTATCGCAATCGGAACCATCGAGCGGAGGCAAACCACTTTGTAACTCAGCTGATCCCGATGCGATTGGTCTGCGATAGAATCCGCCGATCCGTTCCTCGTTGATGCAGCCGTCGAACGGCGAGCGCTAATCGCGAGGCCCACAGGCCCATCGCAATCGGAACATGAGCACCCCCGATTGAAACCCTCGATTAAATCACAGCCGTTCGTCTCCCCGCCGATCCTATGGCTATCGCTCAATCGCACTCCTGCCCGATCGCTGATCGCAAGTCCTTCTCCCGACGCTCCGATTAAATCACAGCCGTTCGTCTCCCCGCCGATCCTATGGCTATCGCTCAATCGCATTGCTCCCCCGATCGCAATCGTAACACTCATCGCGCACCTCCCTATTGAGATCCTCCGATTACATCGCAGTCGTCCATCTCCCTTCTGATCCGACGGTCATCGTAACTCCCGATCCCCTGATCGCACTGACCCTCCGATCTCATCCTGACCGTCCATTCTTCCCGCAGATCAACGGTTCACGTTTAATCGCACCTTCCTCCCGATCGCTGATCGCAGGCCTTCCCTCTGCCTCCCCGATTAAATCCTGGCCGTCCGTCTGTTACATGATCCAACGGCTATCGCTCAATCGCTTATTTCCTCCGATCGCAAGTCCTTCTGTCTCCCTTCCGACTTAATCCTTACCGTTGATCAGTCCTCAGATCTAACGGTCATCGCTCAATCGCATTGCCCCGCTCAATCGCAATCGGAACTTTCAATGGTGCCGCCCCAATTGAGATGCTCCGATTACATCTCCGCCGTCCGTTCCTCCCGGATCTGACGGTTTGGGTTTAATCGCCCTCCGCCTCCGGTCGGCCCCACCTTCAACGCTCCGCCCCTTGTTTGTTGGTCATTTCCTTTGTAATTCGCCCAAACACTTAACGTTGGGGTTTTACACTATGAGCCCATTTCTCCGCTCCTCTCCGCTGTTTCCACTGATTCTCCATTCTGCCACCACCTTTCCACCGCCCCCACTGCATTTCTCCGCCACCACTGCCAGGTTCTCAACAGGTTTATTTTATGATGCGAAACAGCACAGAGAGGCCATTCCAACCGGCCAGCGAAGCAGCAGAAGCAGGATTTAAAAGGGGTTAATGACTATTGCTGATTTAATTAATGTTAACCTCGCAAGTCAAAGGATTGAAGCTCAGTTCTAAAACTAAGAGCGCGCCAGCACGCCATAACTGCACCACCAAACAACAGAGTACTCTTCTCCAGAACTATGCCTTCCTACAGAGTTCTCCATGCTCCCCCGAGCCCATAAGCAGTTAATTGCCCTGACAGAGCTTCCTAATACTGTCGAACAGCATTAAAGAAGCATGGAAGGCCTTGCAGATCATTCCATCCAGTCCATTTATTTCAGCATGGCCAGCACAGAGCTCCAGACATCCGAAGGATTTCACGGAACACCAGAGGTCAAAATATGACCTGACAGAGCCTCCAAACAGTCTACAGGGTACATACAGTGCTGCATTCTGCCATTAAGCAGTATGGGCGTGAACACTTCCACCTTACTGCCTTAATGTGATTCATTTATTGTATATCCCACCTCTGTTGCTTCCTCTTCTCCTATAAAATATCCCTGAGAACATAATGTAAAGTGTTGTTGTTGCCTTGCTGGGCGTATTGCTGTTAGAGGGATCCATTTTGATTGTCAGAACAGTTTCGGGAGAGAGTTGCAGAGTAGTTTGTATGTAATAGGCTGGGAGGAGAAGTTTGGACTGTAACAGCCATTGAGCTTATTGTACATGACTGGTTTTGCATTTGTTAATCAGAGCACATTTCACAGGATCCTGGTCTATTGCTATTGGTGATGTTTTCTTACTCTGTTCATTACATTTTCATACTGTTTCATGTTCTGCTGGTAGGCATCGGAATAATGGTATAGGATTCACCCTTGTTAGGTGCCCTATGCTGTCTGCTCTCCCTACCGTTATGTTTTCTGCTTTATGTGTATCTAAGAGTGAATTTGTGGGGTTTAACCAGTGCAGCGGATGTTATTGCCTGCTGGCTGATGTATGAACTTGGGGGTTGCCTCTTAGATGATTCTTTGTGATCTTATCTCTGTTTTTCCTTGGAGTTGCTAAAGCAGACCTGGAGTTAAATGACCTCTGGTCCGATCTATAAGCTGCCCCTTTGTTCACTTTTGAGGGATGCCTTAGAGTATGTCCAAGCAGGTCTGGAGTTAAAGGACCTCTGACCTGATCTATAGACAGAAATTGGTCGCTTTCCTTCTTTCACTTTCCTCCTTAATGTTCCAACCCATCATCTATCTAAAAAGATCCTTTAGTGTATATGACTTGCCCTTTGGAAGCCTTGGCTAGTGGATGCAAGTAATTCTCCTATCATGACTCCATAGCCCGATGGATGGCACGGTCTTTGCCCATCCTCCTTGCTGAACCCTCCTGCTGTTTTGTTTCTTTCCTCTCATCACTTTCCCGGTCTATGATCTCCTAACCAGCCCAGCAGCCCTTCAACCAAATCATTTAAAACCCTTCTTTGTGCTTCATAACTAGCTAACATCTTAACATTAGCTTCATGCGTACATCATTCTTTGCTCTATTTGGAGAGATCCCTCTCCGGGTCCAGGAGGGCTAGATCCTAGGGCCCCAAAGTGGTTCTGATGTTGTCTCATCTTTTGGTCTTGCCAATCTGGCCAAAACATGGGAACCCCAACAAGGTCCCTATATTACTATTATAGTCCCTTATTGTTGTTAGTGTAACACCCTTATTGTTATTATTGTACCCCTATAACCCCCATATTGTTATTATTGTGCCCTTAAATTATTATTTTTAGGTTGGATAGGATTACATTGTGGCCCCACTAGGATTACAATGTGGCCCCATGGACTCCTATGTATCGAAAGGAGGTTTTGTAATTTGTATCATCCAATAATTGTTCATTAATGTAATATATTGGAGGTTTCCCCCTCGTAGTGGCTTATTTCTAAGGCGTTGATATCTCTTTTCTTCTATTTTTGGAGTTGGTTTCACAAAATTTGGTATCATTGGCTTTGCTCCCGTAAAAAAATTGTCACTTGGTCAATTTTTTCGGAGGAAATGATAGCACATTATGGATATACGCATTGCAACTTTACATTTAGAAAAAAATACATTTGTATGGTATCGATGGCTTTTCTCCCATAAAAAAATTGTCACTTGGTCAATTTTTATGGAGGAAATGATAGCACATTATGAGGATACGAAGAGCAACACATTCTTTAGCCAATTGACAAATCTCAAACAAAAGGGTTTAGTGGGGGAGCACATTGAGGACTTCCAAAAATTGAATATAAGGGTGACTGATATTTCAGAGGAACACACAATTGATCTCTTCATAGGTACTCTAAAGGATAACATCCAACATGAAGTTCATGTTTTGGAACCTGATTCATTGGAGAAGGCATATAGGTTGGCCATAAATATTGAATGTAAAATTATGGCGACAAGGAAGCCTACCACTCACTTCTATAAATAGGTAAGTGTTGTTAATCCTAGATTTACACAACCTACAAGGTTGACACCACAAAAATTGGAAGAAAAAAGAGAAAAAGGGCTTTTCTACAGTTGTGATAGAAAATACAATAAAGGTCATAAGTGTGCTGAGAAGAAATTATTTTACATAGATTGTGAAGAGGAAGAAGAAAATGAACAAGAATCTTCAAAAGAAGAGGATATACACCACCAACCAACCCTAGAAGAGGAATAAATGAGTCTGACCATATCGTGTAATGCATTGGCAGGAATTACCACTCCTCAAACTCTCAAGATAGAAGGAAATATTAAGAAGAAAAAGGTAATAGTGTTGATTGATTTAGGTAGTACCCATAATTTTATTCAACGTAAGGTAGCCAAGGAATTGAATTGTTTCCTATACCCAGCACTAGAATGTCAAGTGATGGTTGCAAATGGGGGAACTATAAATTTCTCTAGAAAATGCTATAATATCAAGCTAACCATGGGGGAATATGTATTGAATAGTCCAATTATTTCCATTCCTATAGGAGGTGTTGATGTTGTACTAGGAGTACAATGGTTACAATCTTTGGGGATGGTAGCTTTTAATTTTCAAGAACATTTCTTGAAATTTTTTTTAGAAGGAAAGGAAGTCGAATTATGGGGTATTGCAGGGAAGCCGGGAAAGATAATAAGCTCTAATGGCATGAAAAAGCTTCTAGAGAAAGAACAACGTGGTGTAATTGCACAATTATGCTCACTAGAAGTTCCAACACCAAAATCATCTATTTATTCAGATCTCCAAAAAGTCCTGGACAATCATTCCAAGGTGTTTGAAACTCCCAAAGGACTCCCACCTATTCGTGATCATGATCATGCTATTCATTTGATTCCAAGAAGTGTTCCTCCAAACATCAAGCCTTATAGATATCCTTATGTCCAAAAGAGCGAAATTGAATGTATGATTGCAGAAATGTTAGAGGCCGGTATAATTCAACCTAGTCAAAGTTCTTTCTATGCTCCTATAGTATTGGTACACAAGAAGGATGGATCATGGCGCATGTGTCTGGATTATAGGGAGCTCAATAAGCTAATCATTAAGGATAAATTTCCCATTCCTGTGATTGATGAATTACTAGATGAATTACATGGAGTAATTTATTTTACCAAGTTGGATCTTCATTTAGGATATCATCAAATTAGAATGAAGACTGAATATATTACGAAAAAATCATTTCGAACTCATGAAGGTCATTATGAATTTTTGGTCATGCCTTTTGGCCTTACCAATGCACCTTCTACATTTCAAGGGTTGATAAATTCCATTTTCAAACCATTCCTTAGAAAATTTGTGCTAGTATTTTTTGATGATATACTAATCTATAGCAGATCTTGGAAGGATCATGTTCAACATGTTGACAGGGTGCTCAAACTATTGCAGTAGAAACAATTATATGCAAAAAAATCCAAATGTTTTTTTGGAGTGCAAGAGGTGGAATATCTGGGTCATATTGTATCTCATGAGGGTGTTAAGGTAGACCCTAACAAAATTAAAGCCATTAAGGAATGGAAATTCCCCACAACCATAAAGAAGTTGCGAAGATTTCTTGTGTTAACAGGGTATTATCACAAGTTTGTTAAGAATTATGGGAGAATAGCAGCACCTCTAACAACATTATTGAAGAAAGATGCATTTTCATGGACTCCTGAAGCAACTAAGGCCTTTGAACATCTTAATGAAGCAATGTGCCTAGCACCGGTCTTAGCTACACCAAATTTCACAAAACCTTTATTGTGGAATGTGATGCCTCAAGAAATTGAATTGGCGTTTTTTTTAATGCAAGAAGGAAGACCCATTGTTTTTGAAAGTCGTCCAATCAAAGGAAAGTATTTACAGAAAGTTGTTTATGAGAAGAAAATGTTAGAAATACTACATGCACTAAATAAATGGTGAACTTACCTAATGGGAAGACACTTCAAGGTAAAAAATTATCATGATAGTCTTAAACACTTTTTGGAACAAATACTATCTTCAGAAGAGCAGCAAAAATGGGTCACAAAGATGTTGGGTTATGACTTTGAAATAATCTACAAAAAAAGGAAGCTAAATGTTGTTGCAGATGCACTCTCAAGAAAGAATGAAGAGGTGGAAGCATTGCTTTGTGCCATTTCTATTATCCAACCAGATTGGATAACCGAAGCAAGAGATGAATGGAAGAAGGACGAAGAAGTGTGGACACTCATTCAAAAGTTGCAGCAAGATCCTAGTACATCTGATACATTTAGTTGGAAAATGATTCCTTATGGTACAAAGATCGCTTATATCTTTGTAAGAATTCCCAACTAAAACAAAAGATTCTTTTGGAATTGCACACTTCTCCTTTAGGAGGAAACTCAGGATTTTTAAAAACTTACCACAGGGTGAAGAAAGAATTTTTTTGGGATGGCCTTAAATCTGATATTCAAAAGTTTGTGGCGGAATTTTTGGTTTTCCAGCAGAATAAAGTGGAAACAATTAAGACCCCAGGACTTCTACAACCTTTATCCATTCCAAGTCAATGTTGGGAGGAGATTTCAATGGATTTTATCACAGGTTTACCTAAGTCCGAAGGAAAGAGTGTCATCATGGTGGTAGTTGATAGACTTACCAAGTATGCACACTTTTGTGCATCATCTCATCCATTTAAAGCAAGTACAGTTGCTACTACATTTATGGACAGAATTCAAAAGCTACATGGAAGCCCAAGGGTTATTGTGAGCGACAGAGATCCCATTTTTACCGGAAATTTTTGGACGGAGTTATTTTCTTGTTTGGGTACTCAATTAGCTCATAGCTCATCTTATCATCCTCAATCTGATGGTCAAACTGAGATAGTAAATAAATGTTTGGAAGGATATCTTCGTTTTTTTGTATCTGATAAACAAACACAATGGGTCAAGTGGTTACCGCTCGTTGAATGGTGGTATAACACTTCCTTTCATACTGCAACAAAAATGACCCCATTTATGGCACTTTATGGATATCATCCACCATCCATCACATCATATTTAAGAGAAAATTCGAAGGTTCAAGCAGTAGAGGATCACATTGAGCATCAAAAAGAAGTTCTCCAACTCTTAAAGGATAACCTAAATTTGGCACAAAATCGAATGAAACAACAGGCAGATCAACATCACAACGAGAGAAGTTTTGATGTAGGAGACTGGGTATTTTTACGGCTACAACCATATAAACAAATGTCCCTCAAGGAAGCTAAGAAGGATAATAAATTATCGCAAGGTACTATGCAAAAGATTGGTCCTTACAAGGTGTTGCAAAATATTGGTACTATGGCATACAAATTGGAGCTTCCTGCATCTTCATGTTTGCATCCATTTTGTTGTGCTCAACTTAGTGTTCCTAAATTGAGGTCATAAATTATCAACCAGGGTCAGTAAACTGCTGAAGTGTGGTGCACTATATGTGCCTAGGTATCTATTTCTCACTACGTTGTGTTTAGTGTTTTTATGATGTTTTTGGTTTTATGATTTTATGTTAAAAAGGAAAGCACTAAATGTTGATGAAGGAAAGTTGTTGGACACACTAAAAACAGAGCAAAACCTATTCTAAACTGTGTAAGGAACTAAAGAACAGAAAATGTAAATTTTAATAATGACTCCTAGTAAGGAAACAAATCACAACATGAAATCAATAACTCATAGCATGAACTCATCCAATTCATTCATTAGGAATATGTTGGAATAGTTTGAGAAAAGAACAAGTTTAATAAAAATGAGGTTCTCCTAAGGACACAATCATCTTACAATATTACAAATAATCTCATCCATGGCTAGAGGTTTATTGGAACACAATTGAAAAGAGATTATTTGTAGCACAATAATATTTCTACTCTAAATTAACTTGTAATGCTAAGATTACTCCATTCTGCAGCTCAGCTTGTCACTAGTAAACCTCATCCAAAAGTAGAGATTTTCTAAAATATTTTTTGGAAAGAAAGGTTTAATTGTGAATTTGCAAAGGATTGCAGAATAATCAAGGCCTTAAACTGATATTACTAACTCCTTTCCAGATGATGGTTTATTAATGGAAAGTTAGAACAAAAGAAGTTTTGTAAATAATGAAGGCCGTGGAATCTAGTGTTAAAAATTAATACTACTTAAAGAACAATGGATAACACTGAGAATGAAATTTATCAAACTTGAAACACAGTGACCAAAACTAAACTACAGTGCCATTAACCTAACTTGAAATATAGTGAAAAAAGTTGAACTAGAATGCCACTAATCTAACTTGAAATGCAGTGAATTAAAACTAAACTAGAGTGCCATTATCAAACTTGAAATAGAGTGACAGAATTAAACTAAAATGACATCTACCTCTGGAGTGCTACAACTAGACTAAGGATGCAACTAATTACTGGAATGTTTCAGCTCTATCTCATTCAGAATTAGTGGTATTTTGGAATAGTTTGTAGAACGAGACTGGCTGCAACATGTTATGTAAAAGAACATGAAAACATAAAATTCAACAAAATACAACAAAGCTCTAAAACACCACAGCTATGTCCCATCCGAAATTAGTGATATTTTGGAAGAGTTTATAAGATTATGAATAGATGTACAACTGATGTAATTGAGCATAAGAACGTAAAACTAACTCCTAAAATACTACAGTTACACCTCATTCGACATTAGTGATATTTTGGAAGAGTACGTAAGAACGAGACTAAACTGTAGCATCTAATGCAAATGAATATAAAACTCAAAGTTCAGAAAGTCAATTAAACTAAGAATGAAACGAGGCTAAATTAGTTATCTAAATTATATGAACAAAGCTCCTCAGGTAGCAGGGGCCCTCTACCACCAGAGTAGCACGCAAATCTAATCAAGATTGACTCAGCTCATGCAATAAAATGATGTTTCTTTCATTAAAGGGGAAATTCTTCAAAACAAAGTATTTACGGCCTTCAAAGATCTAGCAACAAAACAAAATCTAACCAACGGTTTCTTGGTTTCCCGAGTCATACTTATAATGAAATTACATAACTACTCTTTGAGAAAAACAGGGATAAGTTTCTTTCCCACTTCTAATCAAATTAAAACTCTTATTAACAGTCTTGTGCTTAACTGCGGACATCTGTAGAGTCTGTGTTTTAATAGGAAACTGCTTCTCTTCTACGTGCATAACCGCTTTGATACTTAAACTCATACTTCGTGGGGAGCAAGAGATGATGGGGAGGTGTTGTGGATTTCACCCATATGCCTTTTTCTTTGCAGTGACACCTGAAACCTACATAAACATGAGGATGGCTGCAGAACAGACGACTGGCTACGGAATGCATGTATTCTGTAGCCAAGTCTTAGTCAAAATTACTACACCAACAAAATCATAAAAACATAGCAAGTTAGTCATTATATAAATTCTTAAAGCAATTTTAATTAATCCTATTGATCATTTAAGCCTGTAATTGATGAGGGACAAAGAAAATGAAGTAGAATGTGGTGAAAGAGAAGAACATATTTGGGGCTCAACATACCCCCACTGCAAATTTTTTGCATGTCCTCATGCAACTACTCCATGTACTCTGAGACGTCTGCTAGGACATCCAACCCTCTTCTTCTGCTTTGTCTGACAGTCAATGGTCTTCTGGGCTTCCTTATGACTAAATTGAATCTTAAATTTGTAAGTGCCCTGATTAGCTTTTTGTTTTTCTTCTTCAATTTTTCACTGGTCTTGTACAATTTCTCCATTTGTAGAGACAGAGTTGAATTCATATCACTTTTTAGTTTCACCTGCTCCCTCAAAATGTCATTCTTATTCTTGATATGCCTATTGAGTACTTATAACTCATACTTATCTCTTGTCAACACATCAATTTCAGATTTTGGTGGGCTAGGAGTTCTGTCTCTGCTTTCTGAAGCTCTCCTCTCTAATGACTCAATATAATTGTAAACTTGTTGCTGTGCTGGGTCAATTTCTGGAGTTTCTTCATCCTCAATGTTTATGATCCCTGTTTGTCTAACTTCTATTTTCTTTAGTATTCCTCTAAGTCTGTGGCTCTGTCTTGGTTGAGATGGCCCTTCTCCTTTGTCTTTGGCATATTTTCTTATTATTCTTTCCTTCTTAATCTACTTCTTTATTTGAGCCAATTTCTCAGAAATCATCTCTTCACTGTCCTCTTGAATTGATTTACCAGTTTCAACTTCAATAGTTTTGGAAATTTCCCTTCTCCTGCTTCTTCTTGTAGGTTTAATTTCAGGTGGAGATTCTTTGGGTTCCTCAAAATGGTTCCTCACTAGAATTTTTTCCCAATTATCTCCCATTTTCCTCAAATGATATTCAATTAAGATTTTGACTAAACCATGGTGATACAAAGTTGTTTATAGAAATTGAACCCTTTTTTGAACATTTGAGGCCATTCTTTTCAGACTATGAAGTAGGAAAAAGGGAAAATTAATTTCCTCATCTAAGAAATGCATCATTAACCGAATATGGTAGACATAGAGAGTACCAAATCTACCTTCACAGGTGATAAATTTTTGCAAAATGAGTAACATGTTCCTCCACTTATTCTTTAATGCCGAGCTAGGAATACCCTTTTTAAAAATGGAAACATCCATACCTGGAGTCTTAAGCATTTTCCTCCATGCTTCATTATGGAATTCCCTATTTTTGAACCACCTTTCTCCTTGTCTAGGTAGTTTTGTTGCCTATGCAATGAAAGCCTTTGTAACAGTGAATTTAATGTCTTCTATTTCGACCTCGGCTCCATTGAAGGACCTTGCAAATGTTTTAGTCATCTCTTTGTGGAAACCACTAAATTTCTCCAAAAATTGCAACCAACCTGCTTGCTGTAACATTTCTTTGATTTGTGGATATCCCTCCAAGTACTTGGTTCCAACCGGTTCAGTACTCACTATTAGACCCATAGATTTTCTTCCAACCTTCAGTTTACTGCTCCTCTGCTCATGGTGAAAATGGCTGTTAAAAAGATATTTCTTCCCCAAAGATGTTTCCTCCATTTTACAGAGCGGAATGGCTAAGTACTGGCTACGGAAATGAATGATATGGAGTGGTTTTGAAACGAGTATAATGCGGTGAGGTGGTTCATATGAGTTGAAAGCTAACACGGAAGAAAAGACTGCAGAGATATTTCGTTAAGAAATTCAAAATCATCATTAAATACTTTGGCCTAATGACGTGACTGATCAAATCACTTCAGCACTTTAACCGTTAAGTTTTAAATGATGATCGGATATGGCAAGATGGAAAGGTTTTTTTTTTTTTCAAAGTTTTTATGATATGGTTGATAGGCATGATCAACACGACTAATTAAAATAACCTTTTTGAATCATATATGACTTAACTATGCTAAAATTTTCATGATTTGTTACCATAATAATTTCATACCTTTGCCTTTCCTTTGATTTTCTTTGTGGTTTTTGATATGCCTTGTCCTCAATCATTGATATTCAATTCCTCATAACTTCTTTGATTTTGCTTGTTGTCGTGGATATGCAGGATCAATTTGTTGCTAAATCAGGTGATTACTAGATAGTTCCTTCAGGGTCTCTAGCTGCAGAATGTCTGTCTGGCTGCAGAATGTCTGACTGGCTGCAGAATGTCTGATTGATTGCAGAATGTACCTGTAGAAGTCTTAAAACATGGAATGGAATGGTTTGACGCATGAATGGAATGTTGGAATGTTGTATGAAATGAGTTAAAAATGGATAATGAAATATGGTGCAATGGAGTATGGGTGAAGTGAATAATGGAATGAAATGAATCACAATTATGAAATGGAGTGAAAAAGTGGCCTGCAACTTCTGATGTGTATTCTTCAATTGCAGAAAAGATCAAATTTAAAAATCTGAGATGGAAATGAGCTGGATCATGGAATGAAATGAATGAAGTATGGATGAATGGAGTGAAATGGATCATAAGTGGGATGTGAATCACTTATGATTTTACGATAGCTGCTTGCAGAGAAAAAAAAAAACAAACTTGAAAAGCTAAAGTGTCAGAAAGATTCTAATTTTCACTCTATCTTTTCTGTATAAACATGCTAATCAGAGATTAATTTTCATGTTTATACTTTATTTTTTTATTTTTATTTTTTATTTTTATTATTTTTTTTTCAAATATCTAACTTCAGAAAATTCAATTAAGTTGATGAAGAAGAAAAATTCTTCTTCATTAACTTCACATCACTGTTTTCCTGGAATATTTTGACAAATTCTTCTCTTGAAAGTGGCTTGTGATACAGCTTCAATCTATGACCATTCACAAGAAAAGTGACCTTTTCTTCATCTATTGTCCTGATTTTTATTGCTCCATTGTCAAAAATTCTCATAATTTCATATGGTCCAAGCCAATATGTTTGGAATTTACCTTGAAAATCCTTGAACTTTGAATCAAACAAGAGAGCCCAGTCACCTTCTTTGAACTTATTTTCCTTGGTGTACTTGTCATGCCATCTAGTCCTTTTTTGTTGGACTATACTTGTTTTCTGAACTGCATCTTGTCTGATCTCATCCAATTCATTAATCTGCTCCAATCTATGTTTTTGTGCCTCTGTTAGATCAAGTCCTAGCTGAACTGCCATTTTGAAAGTTTGAATCTGGAACTCTATGGGAAACAAAACTTGCTTTCCATAAACAAGTTCATAAGGAGTATGGCCTGTTGTGCTTCTCCATGTAGTTCTATAGGCCCACAAGGCTTAAGGAAGCCTATCTGCCCAATCTCTTCTATGCAAATGAACAGTCTTCGTAAGGATCCCTTCAATGACCTTATTAGTAGATTCCACTTGACCATTTGCTTGTGGATGATAGGGAGTAGATTTTCTGTGTCTGATTTTGTATCTCTCCATCATTTTTTCCACTAGCTTTGATGTAAATTGAGCTCCTTGATCTGTAACAATTTCCCTTGGGACACCAAAACGAGTAAAAATATCCTCAAAAAGAAAATTAACTACAGATGCTTCAGTAGCAGAAAGTAATGGTTTGGCCTCTACCCATTTAGTAACATAATCAGTGCAAACTAATATATATTTCTTTTGTCTTGATGGAGGACTAATAGGTCCTAAAAAATCCAAAGCCCATTTTTCAAAAGGTTCAATATGTACCTGAGGTTGCAATGGCATCTCACCTGAAGGAGAAGGTTTCCCTACCCTTTGGAAACTGTCACAGCTTTTGACATACTCTTTAGCATCTTTAAAAAGGGATGGCCAATAATATTCTAAATGAAGGACCTTATAAGCTGTCCTCTTATCAACAAAGTGTCCCTACAAGGTTCATCATGACATGCCTTGAGAATCTCGTACGAATCTCCTCCCGAACACATCTCCTGATGATAAAATCTGGACCTGTCCTGTACAACTCATTAGCAACCCATGAATATTTTGAAAATCGTCATAAATTATTCTTTTCTTTGTTCTCTTCGTATCTATTAGTATTGTTAAATTTCAAACTAAATAATTAGCAATGTCAGCAAACCAAGGAGTTTGAGTAGAAATTGCAAAAAGATATTCATCAGGAAATTGATCTTCAACTGGAGTGTCATCTTTGATGTTTTGGAGTCTAGACAGGAAATTAGCTACTGTTTTTGTTTTCTAGGCCTATCTAGAATGGTAATGTTGAATTATTGTAAAAGCAATAACCATCTTATGACTCTCCCATTAGTAATTGATTTGTTCATTAAGTATCTAATTGCAGAATGATTAGTGTGAACAAAAGTTTCATAGCCTGTTATATAGTGTCTGAATTTGTTTATGGCATGAACAACAGCTAAAAACTCTTTTTCAGTTACAGTATAGTTTAACTCTGAAGGAGTCAAATTTTTACTGGTATAGTAGATGGCATAAAAAATCAGGTCTTTTTGTCCCAATACTGCTCCTAGAGCTGTATCCGAGGCATATGTTGAAATATGAAAAGGTAACTTCCAGTTAGGTCCCCTTAAAATAGGTGCTTCAGAAATTTTTGTTTTCAGGGTCTCAAAGGCTAATTGGCAATCAGGATTCCACTTGAATTCACAGTCTTTGGTAAGTAATTTGAAAAGTGGAGATGTTACTCCGGTGGAAGTTTTCTATAAACCTCCGATAATATCCTGTAAATCCTAGAAAACTCCTAACATCTTTTTGACAACTTGGAATAGATAAGTTAGAGATGACTTCAAATTTTGACTCATCAACTCTAATCCCATCCCCTGAAATGTGATGCCCCGAAAAAATTCCTTCATTAAACATCATAAAACACTTAGTGAAAGATTTTCTTCTTTACATCTCTTTAAGAGTTTTTCCAAGTTTGCTAAGGCTTCTTTAAATGTGTTTCCATAAACTGTGAAATCATTCATATATACCTCTACACAATCATGTATTAGATCTGAAAATATTCCTAGTACTTCCCTTTGAAATGTTGCGGGTGCATTGCATAGTCCAAATGGAAATACTCGGTAAGCATAGGTACCCCAAGGACAGGTAAATTTGGTTTTGTCTTGATCTTCCAGTGCTACTTGGATTTGATTATAACAACTAAACCCATCTAAAAATGAGAAGTACTTTTTGCCGGCTAATGTATCTAACACCTGATCTATGAAAGGTAAGAGAAGATGATCTTTAAGAGTAGCTTTGTTTAATTCCCGGTAGTCAATACATACCTTCCATTTACCATTTTTCTTTGGCACAATCACCAAAGGAGAAACCCATTGACTATCTGAAATGGGATAGATGAAGTTGAAATTCAGTAATTTCTGCAATTCTTATTTAACAATCTCCCTAAGATTTGGATTCATCCTTCTCTGAGGTTGTCTGATTGGTTTACAATTTTCCTCTATGTAGATGTGATGAGTGCAAGTCTTGGGGCTTATCCATTTCATATCAGTGTACTCCCATGCATATGCAGAAGAATGTCTCTGTAATATCTTGACTAGCTCTTCTTGTTGAGATTTCTCTAGGTTCTTGTTTATGTTTAAAGTTTTTCCTGGAAATATCTCAATTGTAGAGCCGCCAAATTTATCCATGGAATAAAGAGACATATGTCTTGATGATAAAAACTCAATGTTGGATTATTCTTTAAATTGTTCATGTTTTATATTCCGTGAAAGAGGACTAAAATTTTCCAAGGGTATTCAACCGCTATCTTCACTAATTTCTGAAATTGTGAAGAGAGGTTGTAAGTCTTCTTCATCCTCTATCCATTGAGTATCATCTAATTCTGTAATTGTTCTTGCTGGAGGATACAAGGTAAATTTCTTGGTTGAACTACCATCAGAGATGTACATATCACTGGATCTACTGCTAATGAAAGCATCAGCTGTAGTTAACCAAGGTCTTCCTAATATAATAGGGTGTCCTCCTAGATTATTCTTAAGAGTTGGGATCATAAAGTCCACAGGATACTCCCAAGAATCTAGGGACACTGGAATGTCTTCTATTACCCCATCAGGTTTAATCACATATATGTCTGCTAATTGTAATAATGTGGGTGTAAAAAGAAGATTAGGAAGTTTCAGTTTATCCATGATTTGTCTACTCATAATATTGATTTCTGCTCCTAAATCAATGAGTGTGTTTTGGATTTCAATTCCATTGATGTGAATTTTAACAACTGAATTTCCTGGGTCTAGATACTTTGGAATAGAAATCTTACCCATCATGATATCTGCTATTTTTCCTACCAGTTGAATTTTCTTTATCTCTCTTATTCTTTTTCTTTTTTCTTCATGCTCAACTCCTTTATTGTCTTTGCTAAGATTGGAATTTCCTTGATGGCTTGCAATAATGGGATCTTAATACAAACATTTCTTATCTCATCTAGGAAATCATAATTAGGCACCATGATTTGTTTTTCTACACCCCTATCAATTTGTAATCTTTCTGGAAAGGGAGGTGTAGAAGTGGATGTTGATGGCTGCTCTAATATAGGAGTTGAAATTATTGGTTCTTTTTGTTTTTATTTTTCAGTGTTTGGGCCTTGTAAAGTTGTGTTCTCTTCAAGACTTTTATTTACCCGTAGAGAATGTTCCTCGGAATTGTCTTTCTCTTGTATGATTACAGAAGGTTTCCTCTTTTCAAGTATTCTTCCAGACCTAAGTTGAACATCACTAAGGTCAAAAGGAGTGATCAAATAAGTTGGAAACTGTTGGCCTTCTATCATGTATGTGTTCTGAGGATTTTTATTGTTGGGGTTTGGTATGGGTTGGGCAGGCAACTGATTTGTTTTCTGAGGAAATGGTAATGGAAGTGGTTGATTTTGATGTTGTGGATTTTGAGAATTTTGTTGAAAATTTTGTTGAGGAGGGAAATGTGGATATGGTGGATAGGATGGTGGATATTGGTAATATTGAGAGTATCTTCCATATGGATTTTGTGCTCCTTGCGCCCAAGTTTGTGATTGATTTTGAAATTGGGGCCAAGGTTGCTGCCAAAGATTCCAATTTGGTGGAGGTTGATTATACATTTGATCATGGAATCCTTGTGTTTGAGGTCCTTGCCAAGGCCTCCTGGAGACAAAATTGAGAGATTCTGTGGAACTTGAAGGATTATCTTCTTGAAAGACAGCTTTAAGACCAGGAAGTGAAGGACAACTCTTGGTCTCATGTTTTTCTAAACAAATTACACAAGTCTCCACAACTTTGGCATCCAAAGGGCACTCTCTCAAGGCATGTTTCTTTCTACATTTGGGACAAAAGATTGCTAAGGCATCAGATTCAACTTTTTGCTTGTTTTGTAACTTAAGGGTGTCTATCTGTTCACTGAGACTCCCCAAGATATTAGATTTGAACTCATCAAGCATATGTCCTATTTCTGCCCTACTTACTGTCCTAGAAGCAGACTTACTTGCCCTTGCAAGAGCAGGGTCTCTCGGTCCTTTTACAGTTTTAGATTTCCCTCTTGAAAGGTTGATACATAATTAAGCTATTTCATGTAATGTAAGCTGAGATATATCCCCTTTTCCCATAATGTTAAGGATATCTAACCATTCATCCCTAATTGTCTTCAACAAGAGAGCTTTCAAAGTGTCTTGGTCTAGGTTTTCCATTTTTTATCTTTTGATGTTGTAGTTAAATCTCTCCAACAAATCTTCCAGATTTTCATCTTCTTTTTGTAGCATTTTAAACACTTCCTCCTTATGGTTGGATGGCATACAGTAGTCCAAATACCTTTCTAGAAATACTTGTTTCATGTCTTTCCATGTCCTAATAGAACTGTTGATCAAACTCATAAACCACTTCAATGCTTCTCCTTTCAATGTTGAAGGAAATAATTTAAGTTTTTGAGCATCTTGTAAGTAGTCATCGGTTCTACACAGGACTTCAAATTCAAATAGGAAAGTTTCAGGATCTTCAGTTTTCAGTCCATAAAAGTTTGGAAGGACAGAGGGTGAAATGTTTTTCATAGTTGTATTGGTTTCTTTATCTACTATAGGAAACCCAAAAGAGCTTCCCATTTCTCTTCTACCTCTTCCTCTGCCTCCTTCTCCTTCTGTACCTCTACCTCCTTCTCCTCTACCTCTACCTCTACCCCCTCCAAATAGTGTGTGTTCTCCATTAAAAACTCCTCCTCCCCCTTCTTCTACCATAGTTGATTCTTCTGTAGAAGTTGAAAAGTTTATGTCCCTAGCAGGGGTTCCTGAATTTTCTTCCAAGACAGGTTCAATGGGTAAGGTGGAAAGTCTTTATGATGGAATATCTGATCTTAAGTCCTCTGGAAGTCTAGGATCAGTAAAGGATGAAATGTGGGTTTGAGCTGGAGGTGTGCTGGCTCTAGGTCTTGGTGAAACAAGTGGTGTTCTAGGAATCAAGCTTCTGCTTCTTATGAATCTACCCCTTGAGTCTCTTTCTCTATGCATATCATTGTTTTTTGGTGGTAAGAAACAAGGCTACCTAGTTACACTTCCCCGGCAACAGCGCCAAAATGTTGTGCTCAACTTAGTGTTCCTAAATTGAGGTCATAAATTATCAACCAGGGTCAGTAAACTACTGAAGTGTGGTGCACTATATGTGCCTAAGTATCTATTTCTCACTACGTTGTGTTTAGTGCTTTTACGATGTTTTTGGTTTTATGTTAAAAAGGAAAGCACTAAATGTTGATGAAGGAAAGTTTTTGGACACACTAAAAACAGAGAAAAACCTATTCTAAACTGTGTAAGGAACTAAAGAACAGAAAATGTAAAGTTTAATAATGACTCCTAGTAAGGAAACAAATCACAACATGAATTCAATAACTCATAGCATGAACTCATCCAATTCATTCATTAGGAATATGTTGGAATAGTTTGAGAAAAGAACAAGTTTAATAAATGAGGTTCTCCTAAGGACACAATCATCTTACAATATTACAAATAATCTCATCCATGGCTAGAGGTTTATTGGAACACAATTGAAAAGAGATTATTTGTAGCACAATAAGATTTCTACTCTAAATTAACTTGTAATGCTAATATTACTCCATTCTACAGCTCAGCTTATCACTAGTAAACCTCATCCAAAAGTAGAGATTTTCTAAAATAGTTTTTGGAAAGAAAGGTTTAATTGTGAATTTGCAAAGGATTGCAGAATAATCAAGGCCTTAAACTGATATTACTAACTCCTGTCCAGATGATGATGTATTAATGGAAAGTTAAAACAAAAGAAGTTTTGTAAATAATGAAGGCCGTGGAATCTAGTGTTAACAATTAATACTACTTAAAGAACAATGGATAACATTGAGAATGCAATTGATCAAACTTGAAACACAGTGACCACAACTAAACTACAGTTCCATTAACCTAACTTGAAATATAGTGAACAAAGTTGAACTAGAATGCCACTAATCTAACTTGAAATGCAGTGAATTAAAACTGAACTAGAGTGCCATTATCAAACTTGAAATAGAGTGACAGAATTAAACTAAAATGAAATCTACCTCCGGAGTGCTACAACTAGACTAAGGATGCAACTAATTACTGGAATGTTTCAGCTCTATCTCATTTAAAATTAGTGGTATTTTGGAATAGTTTGTAGAACGGGACTGGATGCAACATGTTATGTAAATAAACAAGAAAACATAAAATTCAACAAAATACAACAAAGCTCTAAAACACCACAGCTATGTCCCATCCGAAATTAGTGATATTTTGGAAGAGTTTATAAGATTATGACTAGCTGTACAACTGATGTAATTGAGCATAAGAACCTAAAACTAACTCCTAAAATACTACAGTTACACCTCATTTGACATTAGTGATATTTTGGAAGAGTACGTAAGAACGAGACTAAACTGTAGCATCTAATGCAAATGAATATAAAACTGAAAGTTCAGAAAGTCAATTAAACTAAGAATGAAACGAGGCTAAATTACCTATCTAAATTATATGAACAAAGCTCCTCAGGTAGCAGTGGCCCTCTACCACCGGAGTAGCATGCAAATCTACTCAATATTGACTCAGCTCGTGCAATAAAATTATGTTTCTTTCATTAAAGGGGAAATTCTTCAAAACAGAGTATTTACAGCCTTCAAAGATCTAGCAACAAAACAAAATCTAACCAACAGTTTCTCGGTTTCCTGAGTCATACTTATAATCAAATTACATAACTACTCTTTGAGAAAAACGGGGATAAGTGTCTTTCCCACTTCTAATCAAATTAAAACTCTTATTAACAGTCTTGTGCTTAACTACGGACATCTGTAGAGTCCGTGTTTTGATAGGAAATTGCTTCTCTTCTACGTGCATAACCACTTTGATACTTAAACTCAGACTTCGTGGGGAGCAAGAGATGATGGGGAGGTGTTGTGGATTTCACCCATATGCCTTTTTCTTTGCAGTGACACCTGGAACCTACATAAACATGAGGATGGCTGCAGAACAGACGACTGGCTACGGAATGCCTGTATTCTGTAGCCGAGTCTTAGTCAAAATTACTACACCAACAAAATCATAAAAACATAGCAAGTTAGTCATTATATAAATTCTTAAAGTAATTTTAATTAATCCTATTGATCAGTTAAGCCTGTAATTGATGAGGGACAAAGAAAATGAAGTAGAATGTGGTGAAAGAGAAGAACATCTTTGGGGCTCAACACAGTTTTCCATGTTTCATGCTTAAAAAAGGTTATAGGTGAAATTCTTCCTATTCAAACAATATTGCCAGAACTTGATGAGGAAGGAAAAATCATATTTGAACCTGAAATGGTCATGGAAACAAGAAATCGATAGCTACGAAATCGATCAATTTCAGAGTATCTCATCAAGTGGAAGCACTTACCTACTGAAGATTCTACATGGGAGGATGAGGATTTTATACAGAAGCACCCAGAGCTACTCAAGCATTGAGGACAACACTTTTTTGAAGGAGAGGGGAATGTTAGGTCCCTATATTACTATTATAGTCCCTTATTTTTGTTAGTGTAACCCCCTTATTGTTATTATTGTACCCCTGTAACCCCCATATTGTTATTATTGTGCCCTTAAATTATTATTGTTAGGTCGGCTAGGATTGCATTGTGGCCCCACTAGGATTACAATGTGGCCCCATGGACTCCTATATATAGAAAGGAGGTTTTGTAATTTTTATCATCCAAGAATTGTTCATTAATGTAATGTATTGGAGGTTTCCCCCTCAAAGTGGCTTATTTCTAAGGCGTTGATATCTCTTTTCTTCTATTTTTGGAGCTGGTTTCACAACAACTTCAATCTTTATTATGCTCGATTCAATTTATCAATCACATAAACATGAAAGTAAAATGTTGATAGAGCATAATAATAGATCAATAGAAAACAAGCCAATCATATAGATCAGATTTTATAATTCCTCCTGTTCAGCAAAGATATATGATAGTGTATGTTACGATAGTCAACAGGATGCATCAACCAGAAAAGTCTTTCTCAACATCAGATCAACCAACCCTCCAAGTGTCACACACACCCCTCAAAGACCACTCCTCAAAAATCAACGTTGGGCAACAAAAATTCAATGCAGAAAAGTCAACGATGCAGTTTAGGGCTTCAATCAGCATGCTCCTTTTTCCTCAATATTTGTGTCCTCAAATGCGGCATCACAAGATTATACTTTCTGCAAAATATGGAGGTCAAAGCTCCAATTTTTTACCACGATCAACGTTGGTCAATGCACAACAAACAACCCTAAAACCAGTCCGCACTTTTACCCAGCTTTAAATCCGCACTTGTGATAGAAAGAGGCCTCCAAAGGTTGATCGAACCAATCAAATCATAAGAGAGAATGGGTGATGAGTTGATGAGAAAATTATCTTCAAGTCTCTCCAATTTATATCAGTCAGTGAGGGTGTGTGACACATCTATTAGGCTTGTGAGTCTACATTACAAATCTAGTTGAACTTGCACATGTGTGGAAAATAAAATAAAAATATATGTTCTACTCATCCAAACAAGATGATCTTTAGATGAATCTTGCACCTCTTAGAAAGAGAAATCCAAAAAAAATATAATCATCATCATATGAGCAGTGAAACCTAGAGTTTGGACCTAGTTCCCCAAAATTAACAAGCCCCAACTTTTAGGAGGACCCAACCTCCATAAAATTTATTGTTGGTCACAACCAACAAAAATATCTAACTCCCTATCTAGAAATTCACCACTTTCATAACCTTATCATACACTTTACACCACCCTTTAATTCATCTTCAAATTGGGTCCTCTTCTACAACAAAAATAGAATCTGCAACCAACATATTCAGTAGCACCAAAAATCACACAACCAATGTCTATGGGTAGTAATACAAACCCTCACTCAGCCATACAAGCAAACCATAAAAAAAAAAGTGAAGTATAAAGAAAGATATACAAGAAGAGGAATCTATAGTGATGAACTCAACCCTACAACATTCACCTCAACTCTAATCACTGTTATAGATATAAAATTAACTTCATTGTGCAAAACAACTAAAACTAGTCTCCAACACTTAGTATACCATATTTATGTTAATTTGTCCCTCATAAAGATACACCAAATCAACACATTAATTGCACGCCACTTCTCTTTATGACCACATCAAATAATCTCTCGCATCAAATACCATGGGAAAAACCCTTTGTATTTTCTTGTGGTTTTCTTTTCTCAAGCTACAGACACATATGTTGGTTATTACCTACAATTTTGGGCTATGGATGTTGGTAATACACTGACAATCTATGTTACGGAAACATCTATCCACTTTCAAATCCACATTCTTTACATAATTTGGTTAAAACTAAAGAATATTCACCCATATATGCAACATATCATCAATACAACAACATCACACCATAATACGTAGTTTTAGCCATATGAAATAGTAGCAACACACCTGCAATAATCATATACCAAAAAACCATGAAAAACACATATGAAGGTTAACATCAATGCCATCCAAACAACATTTTTGCCAACATTATTTTCTCTTTTAGATCTATACTTTCTTTGGCAGTGTGTCATTGGTTGGGAGGACCCACCAACTGAACCCATGTTGCCCCATTTCTCTTTAACATAACATAGCTAGAAACCATATTTCATATTGCAATATATTAGATTACTGTGTTTATTCTTTGGTTCAATAATTGTTTTCGTTGCTTATGATTCAATTATTTTTGTAGAAGCCAAAATTCATGAGTGAAGTTCCTCTTTTGAATCTCTTGAATGGAAACCACTAAAGTAGGTGAAGGATTACGATTGGTTACCTTGGATAAGCCTTAATATTATAGCCTGGATTTAAATTATTAGTGCTTTCTCTTCACATGTTTACGGAGCAAGGAGAATGTTATCTGAAGGAGGGAACAATATTACTCTTAGAATTGATTACATGAATACTTCAGAATTCCTCAAGTGAAATATTGTAGCCTGTGATAATAGGATACGTTTTGTTTTGCTACCCAAATAAAAATTTTCATGTTGGTTGCATTCTTTAGATTGATTGCTTTCATTTCCCACAACTTTGTCACTCACTATTGGGTGCTTCATTTTTTTTTTGTTGGTAAGAATATGGTTTTGGAAAACTAGTAATGAAAGATGGAAAGAGCATGATCAATCTAGCTAGAAGTCAGTAGTGAAGGATAAGTGCAATATGCAAAGTACTAGGTATTTATTCTGGAATTCGCTAAAGTCCACAAAATAAGGATTGATATGTTATAGTTGAAAGGATTCAAAAAATGTGGACCAAGTGAGTGTGATATGGATGGATCCCATCAAAGTGGCTAAAATTGACTACATCAAGTGAGTGTAGGCTAATTTGGACGAGATCAATGGGGAAAAAGTTATATATAGTTATGCAAAATAAGCTGCGAAAAAGGAAAAATAGTAGAGAAGGACAAAAATGTTGTTGGAATTAAGCCTCTATTTGTAATTCCAATTCAATTGTGTTCGAATGTATTGATCTGTTCAGATCCAATGTAATGGAATGTATCTTCTTGATATATATGAGTTTAAGGTTGTAATATGAAATTTTTCTTCCAGATAATATAATAAGGAGATTTGTTATAGGAAATTTCCTGTGTAGTGCATATGAATGGCCCCATTTAATTTTTTTATTTTATTTTATTAATGTTGCAGGATGAATGAAATTTATAGTTTTTTCATGAATTAATGAATTAAATATGTATATGTTAATTTTATCCACCTTTATCATAAAATCATCAACACCTTCTAAATTATTGGCATGCCTCGGTGAGAATTTATTCCCCTTGCAGAAGATTGAATATGTTGGTGTTAAGCTAGACCACATCAAAGACCTTTGTTGCGACTTGAAGACATAATTATAGGTCTATGTAACAATTTCTAGCTCACTTAGTCACTTTATCTCCCAGTGATAGGTCTTGTAGTGATTTTCCATTTTATTTGATTTATTTTACTCTAAAGTGTTATTTGTTGGTATTAATTTTTATCATAGGCTACAATAGGCCATAGTTACACATATATTTTTCTTGCATCTCACAATATTACAAGCCTTTCTTTACATTAAATAGTTGTTGATCATTTTTCCAATTAAACCTACCCAATATCTTTTTAGTGTTGCTATGCATGAACCCCCATGTAGGGGATTCTACACCCCTACTATGAGAGCCCCTAGTCATTTCTCCACCATTTCAAAAAATGTAATTATTTTCATTAAAAAAATGGTTTGAGTCTAGGGACAAAATTCCAGAGTTCAGGGGGATTATTCTTGGGATTCTTATTATTTTTTCATAGCTAGGGATGCTAACAGGTGTGAAAAAATGGTTGAATGGCCACATCATGATTCATAGGGCATAGTACTCGTGGCTAGAGGCATGTAGGGGTGATATGGCCACACATTGAAATAAGAAATTAATAAACAATAAAAATTTGGAGAGAGAGAGCTATGTGGCACAATTTTAATTGGTCTGGGAGATTCTGGCCAGAGAGGAAAAGAAACAACCTGATGGTGACACAAAGAACTTGAAGGGGAATACGCACTATGTTGGGTATGGGTTATATTATTTCCATGATTATTCACACGTGTGTGGGGGTCACAGGGGGGGTGAAATCCCCCACTGTACATTGTGTTGGGCGCAGCAGGGGGTCACAGTGGGGGCGAAAACCCCATTGTTTAGGGTCTGTGGCAGTACCTTGGGAAAAAAAAAATTGGACCCTATTTTTCGGTGGGCGTACCCACCCATGGTTCTGTGCATGGGTTTTCACATGGTTTTGGGGCATGATGGTTTTCGGCCCCTAGTATTTTGTAGATCCGGTCAAGGGAACTACGGTTATGTTCTAATCCAAGTTTAATGGATTTGGGTTCATGAATGCCTCAACATGTATATATGTGTTGTAACACTAAAAGGAATATACTGAAAAATCAAGATGGTAGTCCTGATTTGGGATCCAGGCAAAAATATCTGTGTATATCTGTTTTATGTTTTATTATCTTGCTATTGTTTATTTTCTATCTATAAGATTCGTTTGCAGATAAATTCTTTATAGGGTTAAAACCTACATTTGGTATCAAATCTGTTTCGGCTTCAAGGGGATGCCTATGCTGCTAAGGGGTTTTTTTCTCGGGCCTATGGTAGACCCCGTTTAGTGGGAGATTGTTAGACAGACAAATCCCTCTTGCAGACAAGAGCAATCTCCCTAGTATCCCAAGGATATTTATAAACAAACAAAAAAATGTAGAACATTTTTTGTAGACCATTATGCTTATGAATTATTAATTAACTATGGAGAAATACTCCTACCTAAAGTCCAACGCTTGCTCAATCTTCAATCCAGTCGCTCCAAAATATATCGATCCTGCACATAATATCTGCAATCAAAGACAAGTGAAGAGGATCAAAAGCATCTGCAAGATATGATAATTCAAAAGAAATAATCTATCTTAGTGATCAAGGAATCCAAGAATTAAATTATCCAAAAGATACATGAACAACTCAATGAGAAAATAGAATCCATTTGTATTAACTTTGAATAAAAATAAGAAACCTTACAACCTTGACGCCTTGATGTTTGTACAGGTTCTTCTGGGGTCCCAAACAGTCGTTTTCCTCAGTTTGACAAGACTCCAACTCTCAGAATCAGCATAAGACTATGGCCATGAGTATGTAATCTCTCTCATGCCAATGATGCCAAATGTGGAGAGTATAATTTCTTCAGCAATTCACCTCAAAACTACCAAGTTCTATGTCCCCTTGAGACTGATAAATGGTCTCAATTTATAGCAGAGGGAAGGTAGTTTTAGTTCCAAAAAAGAAGGGATAAAGCACTCTCATCATGGTATTTCAGCTCCAAAAACCAAGGGATAGCTCCATTTATGAAGGAATAAAGGTTCATGAATGGAAGGGGCGAAGCTCGACCAGATAACGCTTCTAGAAGGCCCCAGCTGGGAGAATATTTGACCAGCTGGGCTTCTAGAACTAATTTTTTTTTTTTTACCTTTTACACGGGTCCACAGTTTTAATGAGCAGAACATGCGAGATGTGTCATAGCTTTTATAGCAATAAAACGTGGTACCGTAGGAAATTACTAGGAAAAGTGCAGAGTTAGGCTTTTTAGGATTTTTAAGAGCTTTTATCTAGTTCCAAGACTTGTTTTGGGAACTTTATGTTTTTAGACTTCTAAGGAAGCAATAAATAGGTAATGATGAACCCATATAGACAGCTCAATGTCATGGTGACAAATTTCATTGTAACAGATTGCCCCCTAAAGTGCGAAGTCTGAAGAGTTTTTTGAAGAATTCTAAAGGGTGAAGTGCTTTATCATTCTAAGGATTGGGCTGTTAGCACATCAGTTGAAACCTAGAAAAACATTCAATGCAAGCATGTATATCATCATTGAGGTAGGCATTCCCATACTCAGATCAAAACTAACTACATGTTCTGATACAAAATTGATTTTGGAATTACATGAAGTAGTAGACACAGCATGGACGCAGCCATCTGTTATGAGTATTCTACTGTATGATGAATAATAAAACTCCTCGCAGCCTGGATGGTGGAAACTAGATCCAGGGTCTTGATTTTTGCTTCTCAAACTAGTACGTTCTATCCATGCGATTGATTGTGTCGAAGTCGAACATGGTAGAAACCACTTGATTACCAATCAATGATGTGAATTATTAACAAGTGTGAGAGAAACCACCAATAATGACAATGGCTCTTAAAGTACTCAATATAATCTATTAAATGTGAATTTGTGATCTGAAGTCGAACATTTCACAGAATATTTCAATCGAAGGTCAATGATGCAACCTATCGTCAAAGGCGAGAAACCTGTCATTAGGGCATGCAGATCCCAAGGTACTGATAGGATTCTAGATCAAATTTATAGATGATGAACTGTCATTTATAGAAAGTGACCCGTCGTAGGAAAGCCCACAACAAAAAACCACTAGGTCAATTTTTGAAGAAATGTTTTGAAAGGACTGACTCAGGGTTGATTAACACGAATGGAGACAAATGTTTGCAATGAATGGTTTATTGAAATTGATTTCTTGAACACATAACGACATTGCAGATGGTTTGGTGGCAATTGACCTAAAGCTAATACCTAGAAACTGACTGAAGACTTTCAATGTGGTTTGATTAACTGTTTGGCCAAAGGATTTTCCCAACCCACGTATGAATGCGACAAAAGTGTCGTGTTCAAGAGTGGTATATGACTTTTTGAAACGAAGTGTGACAATTGGATTCATTTTCTCTCTTTCCCCCACCGTTTTTGCAAGTACCTCTTTATTTTTTGACAAGCCTGAGGAGGATAAAATTTTCTTGTAATGTAAGCTCATCCTTCGGATGATTCCAACTTAGTATTAAAATCGAACCCTAAGAAGGAGTGGTTCGTTCCTGTTTATAATTGACAGGTCCTTTACTGTTAAGTTTTAACGAGTCCAGTATAGGTGAAACTCGGTGTTTTTCAATTTTAGGGAGTCAGAAGAAAAACTTAAGAAAACACCGTGGGTGTACTTTTTCATAAATTTAGTCTCTCAAGCCTGAAAAAGGATAAAATAATGTAGGAGAGAACTCTATTGACCATGATTAGTCAACGTATACCTTTTTCGTAAATATTCCATTTCAGTCCGGAAAGGGGTAAACTTATACTAAAGGGATGATTTTTCATTTCCTTTAACGAGTTCTAATAGTCAAGTACTCCGCGATATTTTCATGTTTAGAGAGTCTGAAAAGGGCTTAAAAGAGAACTCTAGGGTTTTTTTTAATAATTTTCAAGAGCTCGAAAAAGTGATAAAAGTGTAGTTAGTTGGCCGACTTTTAATTTAATTTACGAGTAGGAAAAGACGGAAAGAACTCAGCATTTTCATGTGTTTTGCGAGAATGAAATCAGGATTTTCATGAGTTTAAATGAGTCCTGAAAATAATAATCGAAATGGACTCAAGATAGTTTCAGTTTTAGACAAGCTTGAAACATAGGAAAAATTATGCTTGAGAGTGGTTTCATTTTTACACAAGCTTGAAACACAAGAAACTTTGCTTTAGATAGGTTTGTTTCATTTTTAAACAAGCTTGAAACAAAGGAAAAATCATGCTTGAGATAGGTTTGTTTCATTTTTACACAAGCTTGACACAAATAAAATTGTGCTTGAGATAGGTTTGTTTCATTTTTACACAAGTTTGAAACAAAGGAAAAATCATGCTTGAGATAAGATTCATTTCATTCACCTAAGTGGACTACTAGTTCATAGGTGGATGGAATGAAGGTTCATTTACGAGATTAGATGAAAGACTCGACTTGACACTTACGAGATATAATCAAAGACTCAACTCAATTAGGAGAGGATTTGTTTCATTTTTTAATGAGCTTGACACAGGAAAATAACTATGCTCATGGTGATTTATTTCATTTTTTAACGAGGTTGACACAAGAAAGAACCATCCTCATGGGCACCTATTTTAATTTTTTAACAAGGTTGACACAAGAAAATAACTATCCTCATAACCCACTGATTAATTTTTTAACGAGGTTGACACAGTAAAAGTTGAATCCTCTCTTGAACCTTTTCACTGCCTAAACTGTACAGCCACATGTCAATGGACAAACCTTGAACATGGCTTCCAAGAGGTCTTCATTAGAAGGAAGAATAGTTCTTTGGAAGGAAAACATGTCAAGGGACTCATAAGGGATAAGAACATCATGTTTAAATAATCCCATAGGGTTTTTTATGTCAATTACCAGATCTAAGTCAAAGGAAGTCGAGAAAATAGTGAGAGGCTCGCTTGCAATGGTAACTGAAAACATGGGACTGGTTGCCACATAGTTAACCCATGGTGTGGTAGATACCACTTTCGTAGAAGGAAAATTCTATAGAAATTATATGCACTAAGCATGCATATTTCAAAGATCCACCTGATCTCACACTATTTAACTTTATGCAAGATACTGAATCTATTCCACTTGTTAATATTTTGTGGAAAAATTAATTGCACACACATGTGAAGCATAAACAAAAATATTCAATCGCACATAACACAGTTTTTAACCGGGAAAGCCTGAAGTTGAAAACCCCAAATATATATTATGTAACATGGAGATCATATGAAAATCTCATACAAACATATAAAGCTTATCACAAGCTCTCAGTACAGTACAATCATCATACACTAATCAGGCCTAATATTGCAAATCCATGCACCGATCTTTGCCACCTGCTAGCCTACCTCCACTGCGCAATCCCTGTTGAAGAATAGCTCTGAATGAATTCGAATTACTCCATCCTTGGCTGCGCAATCCTCATTGGCATCTCCACTGAGTGTGTGATGCAATCAATGCATCACTATAGTCACAACAGATAGTCTATCTTGCCCTTTCACCTATCTCTCCACTGGTCTCCACTGAAACTGCCATGCACTGTAGTTAACTACTATATTGTTCAGTTGATTAATGAGTTATTATTTGTGAATTAATTAACTAATTAATTCACTCCACTCTCACTAGTGTATCAATCAGTTAGACTAGATACAACTAGCTCAACTGAGTCTAACTGAGTTAAACTGAATACAACTCCATAACTGCTTCTTCCAACTCTGTCATAACTCTGCCACTTGAGTTCTAATTGAGTCCTCCATGCATTAGCTCCAGTAAACCCTCAGGAATAGCGTAATTCATTTTGTCAGCTACTGTGCCACATCCGTGCACTGAACTGAAGTGCTCCAAGAGAATAAGTTGTTTTTTAGAGTCTGATTATTACTAAGAGCTAATAATAATCGACATGCATCTATTTTTAGATTGACGATCTATAAATAGACTTCACCCAATATTCTAAAAATAGAATTTCATCTATTTTTCCAACTTGATCAACCATCCACAAATAGCATCGTGCAACTTCTAAAATATGATCGACATGTCTAAAAATAGACTTGCGCAAAAAATAGCCTGTGGGCCCACTTAGTGAAGTCGACTCTTTTCACTAAGCTCATCATCTTGTTGAATCTCAACACTCCCTCTCAACAAGATAGGGATTATCCTTCACCCTGATCCTGCCTCTATGGTATTCAAATTTGCTGCTGGTGAGCGCCTTCGTCAGAATATCTGCATCCTGATCCTTCGTAGGAATATACTGAAGCAACATGATCTTCCACTACACAAAATCTCTGATATGATGACACCGGATATCAATATGTTTAGATCTATCATAAAACATAGGATTAACCGAGAGTTTAATTCAACTCTAATTATCACTATGAATCACCGTGGGATCTAAATGTGAACCGAACAAACCAACCAGAATCTTCCTCATCCAGATAGCCTCACATGCAGCTAAAATTGTTGCCATGTATTCTACTTCCGCTAAACTGAGTGCCACGGATCTTTTTTTCCTGTTGTACCAAGAAACTACCATAGATATGATACTGAAAATCCCTCCTGATGTGATCTTTCTGTCTGTTGGGCTTCCTGCCCAATCTGCATGCATGAAGCCATTCAAATTCACCTCATCCGTCTATCTGTACCATAAACCATACTTAGATGTGCCCCTGAGATATCTCAAGACATGCTTGCCCGCCTTCCAAAAGAGCTTGGTAGGCTTAACCATCGCTTGTGAAAGCTGGTTCACCGCATAGCATATGTCCAGTCTTGTATTGACTAAATACATGAGCGAACCCACCAACTGTTGATAAACAGTGGCATCCGCTACCTATGCCGATGTAGCATCCTCTTTCTTCCAATTTCATAGAAGATGAGTGTTGATAGGCTTGCAGCCTTGCATGTGAAACTTCTCCAGTATCTCCCAGGCATACTTTCCTTGAGACACAAACATTTCACCTTCCCGCTGCCATATTTCCAATCAAAGGAAATAATGAAGGAGGCCAAAATCCTTCATCTCAAACTCCTTTGCAAGATCAGCCTTGCATGAGTGTATCAACTGCTCATCACCTGTTAATATCAAATCATCAACATAAAGTACAATGATCAAAATCTTACCCTCAACCACAATCTGGTACAGGTTTTCATCCGCCTCACTCTTGGTGAAGCCAAGTCCAGTGAAATAGCTCTCAATCCGAGTGTACCAAGCACAGGGTGCTTGTTAACGCTCTTTTGAGTATGCACACATGCGACTCGCTACTGAAGATCTCAAATCCTTCAGGCTGCTCAATTTACACCTCTTTCTCAATGATCCCATTAAGGAACGTAGTCTTCATATCCATTTGATGAATGTGCCAACCCATCTGTGCTGAGAGAGCAAGGATGATCCGTATAGAAGAATACCATGCGACAAGTGCAAAGTTTTCTTCATAGTCATTCCCCTCAATCTGTGAGAATCCCCAGGCAACAAATCTTGCCTTATACTTCTCGACGCTCCAATCAACACCTTGCTTTACCTTGTAGATCCATCTTGATCCTACAACTGATTTCCCCACCGGCGTTGGAACAATCTCCCAAGCACTATTTTTGAAAATGGAGTCATACTCCTCCACCATGGCATCTACCCATGTGGGATCCTATGCTTCTTCTTCAAAATAATATGGCTCTGTCACAATACACTTGCTCATAAGAGCCATGTATCCAGTATATCGGTCAGGTGACTATCTCTATCTGCGCTGTGTTGTAGGAATTCCTACATTCTGTGCCGCATCCACCTTCAGTCTCTCAACTTCTATGCTATGCTTTCTACCTTGTTTGATGTTTGGTTCTGCATGAGTGGACTCTTCCACTCCATGAATCTCCTCCTATGGCTGATCCACATCCAGAGGCTCATCTTTGGGAACAAGAATTTCCTCTTCCGCATGCAAGTGTAGCTCCCTCTTAAGCGACAACTGCATGGCTTTCACCTCATTGAATTTTATATGTCGTCACATAACATTCATCCAATTGTTTGGCAGATACACACGATAGTTATGGGGTGTTTCTGTGTACCCCACAAATATCCTAACTTCGGCAGTTGGCTCTAGCTTCTTCCTGGCGTCCTTCGTCACATGAATGTAAACAGGTGAGCCAAAAATCTTCAAATGAGAAATATCAGGCTTCTTACCAGTAAAAGCTTCCTCGGGTGTACTCATGCCAATTACTTTATGAGGACAACGATTTTGCACATAAACCATAGTGTTGCATGCTTCCACCCACAATTTCATCGATAGGCCCTCATCATGCAGCATCGCTCGTGCAACACCCACGATCGTTCTGTTCTTTCTCTCCGCGACCCCATTCTACTGTGGGTTATGAGGCGTTATGAGTTCTCTTCGAATTCCTTCGTTGCTACATAAGTCTTTGAATTCACCCGAGATGTATTCACCACCATTATTGCTCCTTAGAGCTTTCACCTACTTCCCTGACTCCTTCTCCACCAATTCCTTGAACTCATAGAACTTTGAGAACGTTTCACTCTTCTTCTGCATGAAGAAGATCCAAAATCTATGAGAAAATTCATCAACAAATATCACATAATACCTATGTTTCGTTGTTGAAGCAACCGAGAATGGTCCACACATTTCTATGTGAATTCTCTCTAGGATCATTGAAGCACGGTTCTCCTTCTCATGAAAGGTGGTCTTCACAAACTTACCCATTGTACATCCTTTGCACTGATCTGACTGTTCAAGAGTACCCTTGGGAATTCCAGTAGAAATTTGTTGCAAAATCTTCAAAGCGCCATGGTGAAGATGGCCCAATCTCCTATGCCATAATTCGCCCTCATCCCAGCTCACCACTTCTTCTGCTTTTCCCACCATTGAAGTGCATCCATCTACCTCCAACTTGTAGAGATTCTTAATTTGAACCCCTATCTTCTTGGTTTGACCCATTGCTTTATGTCTAAGGAAATATTTTCCCTGACTGAAAACAAAATCATAACCCCTGTCTTCCAGCATTGTGACTAAGACCAAGTTCTTCTTTAGACCTGGAACATGCATGAAATTATTCAACAAGAATGGATTACCAGACTCCCTCTCAAAGGTAATGGTCCCAATGCCAGTCGCATTGTACCGACCATTATCTCCCATCTCTATATGCATCTGTAGGTCCTTCTCCTCCAAGTCACTGAACAACTCTTTGTCTCCCGTCATATGGAAAGACGCACCACTGTCAAGATATCACACCGATCCCATGCAGCTTGAAACCAAGCATGCGATCAAAGAAAAATCTAGCTCAAATTGTAAGGCTAAGGCCTCTCCAGCTGCAGATCCAGCAGCCTGCTTATTCTTCTTCTTCTGTGGATAGTTAGTAGCGAAATGTCCATGCTCGTGACAGTGAAAAAACTTCACTTTGGACAAATTTTGCTTCTTACCTTTTGCACCGGATTTAGAAGGATTTTTATTCCCCTTCCCTTTCCTTTCTTTGGCAGCCAAATTGAAATTCTCTTCATCTTCATTCTTCGATGAAGATCCATCCCTGGTACCCTGCCTTATCTCCTCCTGCACAAGATCCAAACAAAGTCGCTCCCATCCTCGCAGTTTTTCCCTTCCATTGACAGAGTCTTCGTAGCTATGCCAACTCTTCGGAAGCCCAAGGAGAGCTAAAATCACCAAGAATACTTCATCAACAGTAACCCCCAAACTTCCTAGCTCATCCTTGCAATGGACAAACTTCGTGAGGTATTTTGGAATACTGTCGCCTTTCTCCATTTTTATTTTTCTGAGCTTGTCTTTAAGCGCCAACTTCCTCTGGTCACTTTTTCTTTGGAACAAGTCTGAGTGGATTTCCTGTGAAGGCTGGACACAATATGGTCCTTCACACCTTCCAACAGAATCCTCCTCATCTTTGCAGTATTCTTTTTCCATGCATCAAGTAATGCAGCATCGCTAGATCCCAGCTTAGGAAAATCGCTATCGATGAACTCCTTCAGCCCATTATCCTCCAACACCACCTCCATCCTGTCCTTCCAGGCTATGTATCTCAAGCTCCCATAAATGGCATACTCCAATCTCAACCCGTTGAAAGACATTTCAATGTATACTCTATTTCTGCACCAAGAATCTTCTATAGCAAATTTGAATTGTCCACCGGCACAAACTCACTTCACAATTGCAATCTTCAATCAACAAAGCTCTGATACCATGTAGAAATTATATGCACTAAGCATGCATATTTCCAAGATCCACCTGATCTCACACTATTTAAATTTATGCAAGATACTGAATCTATTCCACTTGTTAATCTTTTGTGGAAAAATTAATTGCACACACATGTGAAGCATAAACAAAAATTATCAATCGCACATAACACAGTTTTTAACCGGGAAAGCCTGAAGCTGAAAACCCCAACTATATATTATGTAACATGGAGATCATATGACAAAATCATACAAACATACAAAGCTTATCACAAGCTCTTAGTACAGTACAATTGTCATACACTATACAGGCCTAATCTTGCATATCCATGCACAGATCTATGCCACCTGCTAGCCTGCCTCCACTGCGCAATCTCTGCTGAAGAATATCTCTAAATGAATTTGAATTACTCCATCCTTGACTGTTCAATCCTCATTGGCATCTCCACTGTGTGTTGGATGCAATCAATGCATCACTAATAGTCACAACAGATAGTATATCTTGACCTTTCACCTATCTCTCCACTAGTCTCCACTGAAACTGCCATGCACTGTAGTTAACTGTTGTATTGTTCAATTGATTAATGAGTTACTATTTGTGAATTAATTAACTAATTGATTCACTTGAAAGAGCAGAAGTGTCCTCAGACACACAACTTTATTGATCAAGCAAAAAGATTACAGGACAAATTGCAGGAGTTTACACACCTAAACTCACTCTCACATTCTCTCATTACCCATTACATTCAAAATAGGAAACTAACCTATTTATATGCTCTATGCTCTAACTTAATCTAGTTATGGATCACTTGGAAAATAAACAAGTTTCCATTTACAATAAATGAGCTTCTAACCAAACTACTAACTTTTCTCCTAACTTAGAGCCTAGGAAACGACTCTTTTCTAGAGTCCTAATTTTTATTAACAAATTTCTAATTCTAACTATCTCACAAATATATTAAATATTCTAGAATAATAATTATTAATTTAATATCTTAAATTAATAATTATTTTATTCAAATACTATAACCTATGATAAAAATTATTTTTGGATCATCTAACATCACTCCACTCTCACTAGTGTATTAATTAGTTAGACTAGATACAACTAGCTCAACTGAGTCTAACTGACTTAAATTGAATACAACTCCATAACTAATTCTTCCAACTCTGTCATAACTTTTCCACTTGAGTTCTAACTGAGTCCTCCATGCATTAGATCCAGTAAACCCTCAAGAATAGCATAATTCATTCTGTCAGCTGCTGTGCCACATCTGTGCACTGACCTGAAGTGCTGCAAGAGAATAAGTTGATGTTTAGAGTCTGATTATTATTAAGAGCTAATAATAATTGACATGCATCTATTTTTAGATTGACGATCTATAAATAGACTTCGCCCAATATTCTAAAAATATAATTTCATATATTTTTCCAACTTGATCAACCATCCACAAATAGCATCCTGCAACTTCTGAAATATGATCGACATGTCTAAAAATAGACATAGTCTAAAAATAGACTTGTGCCAAAAATAACCTTCGGGCCCACTTAGTGAAGGTCACTCTTTTCACTAAGCTCATCATCTTGTTGAATCTCAACAAATTCAAGGATGTCGGATTATTGGTCGGCGATTCAAGACTAGTGAATGAAAGATGGTCAATAGTCACAATGTTTTCGTTGTGAGGGAAAGACATCATGCAAAAGAATGTCGATACGACAGCTTTCATTACATAGAAATAGTGTCGCCCAAGGAGTAAATTGAAATCCAAGGGGCCGTGAACTACCATAAGATCAATATAGATAGTTTTACCTTCCAGGGTAATCGAAAACTTAGGAAGGATCCCTAAAGGTTCACTAATGGTTCTGTTAAAAGCTGAAAGATTCTGTGTAACAGGCACAAGTTGAGGGGAACCCAAAGCTTGCTAAGCAGTTGAGGATAAAATAATAGAAGAAGCACCTTCATCTATATTTGTGCGACACACATTCTTACCACAAACCTTCATAATGATTTGGAAAGGGATGGAGGAAGGAAGACGAGGTTCTGTCAGTCTACTCCAATCAAAGGAAAAGACCTTAGTACTTGGAGGGGGTTCTGAAGAAACAGGTGTAATTCCCCCATGCTTAGAAGAATCGGATGTAACAAGAAGAACCTGAAAGGTATGAATATCACTCTCTACCGGGAGAGTGGGATCGACCGGTTGTAAAATCGAATCGACCACTTGATCAAATAAAGGATCATCAACCTGAGTGATATCAGTTTCACACTTTAATGGAAGAGTGAGATTGACTGTACTTGGAATTAGATCAATCACTCCATCAGTTGACGGTAGGTTAGTAGAAATTTTATGGTAACAAGTTCGAAATTGTTGCTGTGGAATAGGAACATTTTCCAACAATTTTGAGGCTTCATCCATGTGAGGAAAAATGTGAGTTTGATGACTCCCTTTGCATAACCTACAAGGAAACCTAACTTTACCCTTTTTCCTAGGAACCTGACAATCACTGGTTGATGGATCAATAATAAGTTGATGAGAATTTTCTGGCCATAATTCCAAGACCTTTAGAATACCAGGACAATTGATAAGGAAGTGGTCACCCTTACAAAGCTTGCAAGGATATTTTGGTTTATGATGCATGTTGGAGATTTCCTCAACATTACTAACATTTACAACCATGGTTGGTTGGCTGAATTCTTTCTTATCTTTCTTCTTCTTCTTCTTAGCCACCTGGTTACTAGTGTCAAGGATTTTACCAAGCGAAGAAGAAGAAAGGGAGGAAGACATGTTGGGTGAAGAAGGTAAAGGGCCAACATGAGGTTGGTGATGTTGAGATGGTGAACTTTTTTGAGGTGAAGCATCCGTTTGAGGTGGAATAATTGGATTATTCGAGGCCAATGAAGTTGAAAATAACCATATCGGTAAACCTATTGTAAATCCAGGTAATGACAATGTAGCCATATAAGGAGGACCAAAATTTCCAAAGAAAGGAAAAGTACTAGGATTCTCGTTAAGAGGGATTCCTTGGTTGGTAAATTCTGGAACAGTTGCCATTAGATTCAACTTCAGTGAATTTTATTAACAATTTAAAAATATTCACAATTCACAATTCACACTTAACAATTTAAATTCATAATTCACACCTAAGGTCTCTAAGAAGTAAGAAACAAACAAATGAACACGAGCTATCAGATCTAGAAATCAAACCACACACAAACAGTAGATTCCCGCACTAAAAACACTAGTTGGTGATGAAATCCAACATCGTAGAATTTTAATGCAGAAATAGCGGTTGGAACAGTTACCCCAACAACCTGCTTAATGAATTAGACCAGTGAAATTTTCTCTAATTAAACCATCTCGAGTGAAGAGAACCCTCTAGAGAGTCCAAGTGAGTCTAGTCGACGTCTGCTCCAGGTACAGTGGGACCTTCCCTCCACCATCACCTTGGGAAATAATCCTAAATTTTATGGCCACTAAGGTTGCCAATTGAGAAAAATGCACCTGGGGGAACAGTCTATGATCCGATATACACACAAGGGCAGAGTAACACGGTCAATCCCCTTGAAGGCTCCTTGACATAATCCAAGGTTTACCAACAAGTGACCCCAGACTCCTCAAAAATGGTCTATCCAAGGTTTACCGTTTTTAATATGTGAACATCTACTATCTTTCCCAATGAGATAGCTACGATTACCTCACTAGTTCCGACATGATCTCGTGCTTGACTCTTTTAAGAAGAGCTTCCTAGAGTACAAATGCAACGATTATAATTTTTCCTACCGCAGTATGCTACTGTTTGTGTTTTTTTCTTTGGAAAGTTAACTACAACCTATTCCAAAGCACTAGCATAAGCTAGATTGGTGGAAAGAGCCCTAAAAATGTAAAAATTACTAGATGAATTTTAATTAAGCGTTGTGTTATTTGGGTTGTTATTACTCAAAGGGTAAATGGATATGAAACCAATGGTTTTATGAGCTAAACCAAAACTGAATGCAATCGAATATGATAATATAATCTTTTCAATTCGATGAATCCTAATTAAAGTAAGGAGAGAGGTTCCATTAACTTCCAACAATGCAAAGATTGATCAATAAGAGAAAATATAAAAAATTCTCTGATGCACTAATTTTATCAAGAAAAATAATGCTAATAAATTCCAATTTTTTATTTTCATGTTTTTAAAACAAGCATAAAAACATGTAAATTCAAATCAGAGAAACTGATCTAAATATACGATTGATTTTTCCAAAATGTAAACTATGTAACTGTAATCTATGCACAATTCAATTGAAAAGTGTGCAAATGTAATCTATGCACATTTTTCATTCATATTCTGAAAATGAGAATTCTAATTATGCAAATGTGATCTATGCAAGAGAATTCTGTTGAGATTGCAACAAGATGATGAGCTTAGTGGGAAGGAGTCACCTTCACTAAGTGGGCCTGCAGGGTATTTTTGGCGCAAAGTCTATTTTTAGACTATGTCTATTTTTAGACATATGGATCATGTTCTATGAGTTGCAGGATGCTATTTGTGGATGGTTGGTCAAGTCGGAAAAATATATGGACTTCTATTTTTAGACATACTGGGCGGAATCTATTTTTAGATTGCCAATCTAAAAATAGATATGTCGAATATTATTAGCTCTTAATAATATTTGGACTCTAAACATTATCTTATCCTCTTGGAGCACTTCAGTTTGATGCCTGGATGTGGCACATGCAGCTGACAGAAGGAATTACGCTATTCCTAGGGTTTAGTGAAGCTATTGCATGGTTGACTTCAGTTAGAACTCATGTGACATAGTTTGGTGGAGTTGATGAGACAGTTAATGGAGTTGTGTTCAGTTTAACTTAGTTGAGCTAGTTGTATCTAGTCTAACTGATTGATACAATTAGTGAGAGTGGTGTGAATTAATTATTAACTCATAAATCACCTAAAGAATACATCAGTTAACTTCAGTGCATGGACAGTTTTAGTGGAGACCAGTGAAGAGGTAGGTGAAAGAGAAAGTGTGACTATCAGTTGTGACTATACTGGTGCATGAGATTTGCACACACATTGATGGAGAAGCCAATGAGGATTGAGTAGTACATACCAGTGGGATTTGAACCTGGATCTGGGAATTATCCATATTGGATTTCGCAATAGAGGCTGGCTAACAGGTGGAGCAGATTGGAGCATGTGTTTTGCTAGATCTGAGCTTGTGTAGTGTGTAACAATTGGAGATTGTACTGAGAGCTTGTGAGGAGTTTGTAAAATGATTGTTACATGATCTCTATCATTATAATATATAGATATTTTGGGGTTTTCAGCTTTAAGCTTTCCCATAAATACTGTGTTTATATGTGTGATTGTTTATGGTTTTAATGTGCGCATGCGATTGTTTATATTTCCGCAAATTGATGATCATTAGTAGAAGAGGTTATGTATTATGCATGAAGCTCAAATAGTGTGTGATCAAGATAATCTCGGTGAATAATTTAACATTTATTCAAATTTCTACATGGTATCGGAGTAGTATTGATGATTGGAGCAATTGCAAAACATTGAAGCGGTTGAGTTTTGTGCTGGTGGAATTCGAATTTGCAGCATTGTTTTCTTGGTGTCAAAGTTGAGATGTATTTCAACGGATTGCGATTGGAGTATGCCCTTGAGGGCAGCTCGAATTATATTTCATGGAAGGACAGGATGGAGGCAGTGTTAGATGACAATGGGTTGAAGGAGTTCAGAGATGCTGAAGTCCCAAAGCTTACTTCTAGCGATGCTGCCGTAATTGAGGCTTGGCAAAAGAAGACAGCAAAGTGTCGAAGGATTCTGTTGGAGGGCGTGAAGGATCACATAGTTTCTAGCCTGCATGGTAAGGCTTCTCCATTCTTGATGTGGAAAGCCTTGACAGATTTATTCCAAAGCAAGAGCAACCAAAGGAAGTTGGCGCTGAAGGATAAACTTAGAAACATAAAGATGGAGAAAGGCGACAGTATGCCCAAGTACCTCACGAAGTTCATCCAATGCAGGGATGAGCTGGGAAGTGTGGGGGTGACTGTTGATGATGAGGACTTGGTGAGCTTGGCTCTCCTTGGGCTTCCGAAGAGTTGTCATTCCTATCAGGACTCTATCAATGGTCGGGAGAAATTTCCAGGATGGGAGTGACTTTGGTCGGATCTTGTGCAAGAGGAGATAAGGCGGAGTACCAGGGACAGATCTTCATCAAGGAACTCTAATGAAGAGAATTTCACTTTGGCTGCCAAATAAAAGAAGGGGAAGAGCAAGAAAGCTTCTCATTCCGGTGCGAAAGGCAAGAAGCAAGACATGTCCAAGGTGAAGTGCTTTCATTGTCACCAACACGGACATTATGCCACAAATTGTCCGCAGAAGAAGAAAAATAAGCAGGCTGCTAGATCTGCAGCTGGAGAGGCCTTAGCCTCACAGTTTGAGCTGGATTTTTCACTGATCGCATGCTTGGTCTCAAGTGTGGCGGGATCAATGTGGTTTCTGGACAGTGGTGCGTCTTTTCACATGACCGGAGATCGAGATTTGTTTACTGATCTAGATGAGAAAGATCTTGGAGTGCACATCGAGATGGGTGATGATGGTAGATATAGTGCGACCAGTATCGGTACCATTTCCTTTGAGAGGGAGTCTGGTAAACCCTTCGTATTGAAGGAAGTGATGCATGTTCCAGGATTGAAGAAGAATCTTATCTCTGTGGCGATGTTAGAAGACAAGGGATATGATGTTGTCTTTAGCGAGGGAAAGGCTTTCTTGCGCAGTAAGGAAACTGGTGAGACCCGAAGGATATGGGTTCGAGTTAAGAACCTTTATCAATTGCAGGTAGATGGCTGCGTAGCAATGGCAGGCAAGGCAGAAGGAGTGGTGAGCCGGGATGATGGCAAGTTGTGGCACCGGAGATTGGGCCACCTTCACCATGGAGCTTTGAAGATATTGCAGCAGATTTCTACTGGGCTTCCTAAAGGCACTCTTGCGCAGTCAGATCAGTGCAAGGGGTGTACCTTGGGAAAATTTGTGAAAGCCACTTTTCACGAGAAGGATAGTCGCGCCACGACGATCCTTGAGAGAATTCACACAGACGTGTGTGGACCTTTCTCAGTAGCTTCGACAGCAAAGCACAGGTATTATGTGATATTTGTTGATGATTTTTCTCGTAAGTGCTGGATCTTCTTCATGCAGAAGAAGAGAGAGACATACTCAAAGTTCTGTGAGTTCAAGGCACTGGTTGAGAAAGAATCGGGGAAGCAGGTGAAGGCTCTTAGGAGCGACAATGGTGGTGAATTCATCTCTGGCGAATTCAAGGACTTTTGTAGCGCAGAAGGAATTCGAAGAGAGCTCATAGCACCTCATAACCCATAGCAGAACGGGGTTGCTGAGCGGAAGAACAGAACGATCGTGGGTGTTGCACGGGCGATGTTGCATGATCAGGGCCTACCCATTCACTTGTGGGTGGAGGCATGCAATACTGCAGTATATGTGCAGAACCGTTGTCCTCACAGGATACTTGGCATGAGTACACACGAGGAGGCATTTTCTGGTAAGAAGCCTGATATTTCCCATTTGAGGATTTTTGGTTCACCTGTTTACATTCATGTGACGAAGGATGCCAGGAAGAAGCTGGAGCCGACTGTGGAGGTTGGGATATTTGTGGGGTACACTGATATGCCCCATAACTATCGTGTGTATTTGCCAAATAGTCGCAAGACTGTTGTGCGACCGGATATCAAATTTCAGGAGGAGAAAGCCATGAAGTGTTCGCTTGAGAGGGAGCCACACTTGCATGCAGATGAGGAGCTATTAGTTCCTAAGGATGAGTCTCAAGATGTGGATCAGCCACAATATGAGGTTCATGGAGTGGAAGAAACCACTCAGGCAGCGCCAACCATCAGAGGGCGGAAGCGCACTACAGAAGCTGAGCGACTGGCTCAAGATGCAGAGAAGGTTGTAGGAGCACCTACATCACAGCACAGACAGAGACAGTCACCTGACCGGTATACTGGATACATGGCTCTTATGAGAAAGTGTATTGTGACAAAGCCATCCTCTTTCGAGGAAGCCGTGGAGGACCTCGCATGGGTAGATGCCATGGTGGAAGAGTATGATTCGATTGTCAGAAACAGTGCATGGGAGATTGTCCCGAGGTCGGAAGGGAAATCAGTGGTGGGTTCGAGATGGATCTACAAAGTGAAGCAGGCAGCTGACGGGAGTGTGGAGAAGTACAAGGCAAGATTTGTTTCCCGAGGCTTTTCACAGATTGAGGGGATCGATTATGAGGAGACCTTTGCACCTGTCGCAAGGTATTCTTCCATACAGATGATTCTTTCTCTCTCAGCGCAGATGGGGTGGCACATTCATCATATGGATGTGAAGACTGCGTTCCTCAACGGGGTCATTGAGGAGGAGGTGTACATAGAGCAGCCCGAAGGTTTTGAGATCTTCAGCAGCGAGTCGCATGTGTGCAGGCTCAAGAGAGCGCTATATGGGTTGAAACAAGCACCTCGTGCTTGGTACACACGGATAGACAATTATTTCACCGGACTTGGATTCTCCAAGAGTGAGGCGGATCCTAACCTATACCAGATTGTGGTGGAGGGTAAGTTGCTGATCATTGTACTTTATGTATATGATTTGATTTTGACAGGTGATGAGCTGTTGATACTCTCATGCAAGGATGATCTTGCAAAAGAGTTTGAGATGAAGGACTTGGGCCTCCTTCATTATTTCCTGGGATTGGAAATTTGGCAGCGCAGTGGTGGACTGTTTGTTTCTCAAGGTAAGTATGCCCAGGAGATACTGGAGAAGTTCAACATGCATGGCTGCAAGCCTGTTGATACTCCTCTTCCTGGTGGTTGGAGGAAGGAGGATGCTACTTCAGCGAAGGTAGTGGATGCCACTGTTTATCGACAGTTGGTGGGGTCGCTTATGTATCTGGTCAATACACGACCCGATATATGCTATGCAGTTAACCAACTTTCACAAGCTATGGTTAAGCCTACCAAGCTCTTTTGGAAGGCGGGGAAGCATGTATTGTGTTATCTCAGAGGCACATCGGGATATGGATTGTGGTACAGACAGTTGGATGAGGTGAAGCTGTGTGGCTTCACGGATGCAGATTGGGCAGGGAGCCCAACGGACAGAAAGAGCACATCTGGAGGGATTTTCAGTATCGGGTCGACAATAGTTTCTTGGTACAGCAGGAAGCAGAGATCCGTGGCACTTAGTTCAGCAGAGGCCGAGTATATGGCAGCGAGTTTGGCTGCATGCGAGGCTATATGGATGAGGAAGATCCTAGTCGGGTTGTTCGGTTCACACTTAGAGCCTACTGTGATTTATTGTGATAATCAGAGTTGCATCAAACTCTCGGTTAATCCAGTATTTCATGATAGATCTAAACACATTGACATCCGGTATCATCATATCAGAGATTGTGTGCAGTGGAGAATCATGTTACTTTCATACATTCCTACGGAGGATCAGGATGCTGATATCTTGACGAAGGCACTCACCAGGAGAAAATTCGAATACCACAGGGGCAGGATAGGGGTTGCAGATAATCCTTATCTTGTTGAGAGGGAGTGTTGAGATTGCAACAAGATGATGAGTTTAGTGGAAAGGAGTCGCCTTCACTAAGTGGGCCCGCAGGCTATTTTTGGCGCAAAGTCTATTTTTAGACTATGTCTATTTTTAGACATATGGATCATGTTCTATGAGTTGCAGGATGCTATTTGTGGATGGTTGGTCAAGTCGAGAAAAATAGATGGACTTCTATTTTTAGACATACTAGGCGGAATCTATTTTTAGATTGCCAGTCTAAAAATAGATATGTCGAATATTATTAGCTCTTAATAATATTTGGACTCTAAAAATTATCTTATCCTCTTGGAGCACTTTAGTTTGATGCCTGGATGTGGCACATGCAGATGACAGAAGGAATTACGCTATTCCTAGGGTTTAGTGGAGCTATTGCATGGTTGAATTCAATTAGAACTCATGTGGCAGAGTTTGGTGGAGTTGATGAGACAGTTGATGGAGTTATGTTCAACAACTTAGCTAAGCTGAAGTTGTATCTTGGTATAACTAATTGCCATATAATTATAGATGGTGAATTAATTATTAATTAATTCACTAATTATTAACTCATAAATCAACCAAAGAATACACTCGCCCACATCCCGCTATAATGGACAGTTTCAGTGAAGACCAGTGAAGAGGAAGGTGAAAGAGCAAGTGTGACTATCAGTTGTGACTATACTGGTGCATGAGATTTGCACACACATTGATGGAGAAGCCAATGAGTATTGCACAGTACATACTAGTGGGATTTGAACCTGGATCTGGTAATTATCCATATTGGATTGCGCAGTAGAGGCTGGCTAACAGGTGGAGCAGATTGGAGCATGTGTTTTGTATGATCTGAGCTTGTGTAGTGTGTAACAATTGGATATTGTACTGAGAGCTTGTGAGGAGTTTGAACAATGATTGTTTGATCTCTATCATTATAATATATAGATAGTTGGGGGTTTTCAGCTTTAAGCTTTCCCATAAATACTGTGTTTATATGTGTGATTGTTTATGGTTTTAATGTGCGCATGCGATTTTTTATATTTCCACAAATTGATGATCATTAGTAGAAGAGGTTATGTATTCTGCATGAAGCTCAAATAGTGTGTGATCAGGATAATCTCGGTGAATAATTTAACAGTTATTCAAATTTCTACAAATTATCCAACGCAAGAAGATCCTAAAGTAATCTAAGAACTAATCAAATGTAAGTAAATAAAATTGGGTGAGAGTTCCAAAGGTCAAAAAATAAAAACTCTCAAAGGTGATTAATAGTCAGACACAATTTAGATCAATATTGCACCTCTCTGAAAGAGGAATCCAAAAAAAAAAAAATCATCATCATATGAGCAGTGCATCCTCGAGTTTGGACCAAGTTTCTGAAAATTAACACTCCCTCTCAACTAGGGAGAACTTCATCTATCCACTTGTGCCATTTATAGATCAGTGTCATCGTGTACTATCATATATCATCGTGCGTCATCCTGTCGTAGCTTTCTTTATTGGCTCTTCTTCGCAAATAGAACCAAAAAAAAGGTGAGTCACAAAGACATCACACTCTACTGACCCGAAGTTGGCTTAGAGGTTAAAACCTCTCTTGGACTCAAAACGAGTCTCACACTAACCCAAATTCAGTTTACTGACTCGAAGTTAGTTTAGAGGTAAAAGCCTCATCAAACTAGATCCCAGATCAAGGTGTTGGACACGTTCCATCCTAGACATAGAGAGTACGACAATCTTCGATGCATCCATCAGTCTTGCTATTGGTCTCTATCCACATTTCCCACCTCATTCACCAAATGAGAGATACTTCCCATGATTTTGAAACTTCATGGGTAGGATGTATGCAAGGCATAGATCAAAGATAGGTCAACCAACTCAATATCATAATGGTGTGGTAGAAGCACAACAAGGTTCGGCAAGCCTAGCCACATGTGTGCTTATAGCTGCAAGAATTTATCCCCAAGCTCCTTGGAGCTCTCGGACCTCATAGTCCAACTCAAGTAGGACCCTCAGAATAGAGTCATTCCATGATTCCAAGCTTCTCACATAAGGTTAAGAATTTGACCTTCCCCAATGGGTTCGTGAGAATATTTGTGACCTACTCATCAGTCCCAATGTGATCGAGCCTTACGGTGCCTCGATGTACCATATACCATATGAAGTGGTACCTAATATCAATATTCTTGGATCGATCATGGAACACAATATTATTAGAAATAAGAATCCCACTCTGGTTATCAAAAAGGATAATGATGGTATCTAGCACATGCCCAAACATCTCACTGGAGAGCTTTCTCAACCAAACAACTTCACAATAGGCCATACTCACTGCAATGCATTCAACCTCAGCAGTGCTCAAAGCTACCGACTTCTGCTTCGTGCTCATCCAAGATATCGAAATAGAACTCAAGGTGAAGAAAAATCAAACATTGTAGAGTGTATCAACTCTAAAACCAATAGTAAGAGCTTCTTTTAATTTCTTCTTCTAGATGTGTACCTTTCAATCAACAAATTCCACCTTGAACCCTTTGTCTTCCGTTACCGAAATAGACACAAGGTTCTTCTTCAAATCATGTATGTATAACACACTTTGTAAAGAGAGGAATTGACCTTGAGATAGATGGAGGATCACAGTCCCTGTCCCTTTCACAGGATAGGTGGCATTATATCCAAGGATAATTTCCACATTAGTATCCTTCTTGATCAAATCAGAGTGGGCTTCTTTATAACCAGTGCGTATTGTCAATATTTCATCAAAATTAGGAATCACATTTTATTTATAATAATGGTATTGAATATATACCAATAACGAGGGAGACCTCCATGCACAATGAGAACCACCTCTCAATCAACGATTTCTTCTCCAATAGCTAGGATATTGTTCCTTATTTCAGTGAGCCTCATAAAATAGGATTGAATGGATTCATCCTTGCCCTTCTTGATATTCTTCAATTGATTCTTGAAGAAAAGAACTTGATTATCATTGCTAGCCCTAAACATGCTAACCAGCTTATCATAGATATCTTTATATGTGATTAGCTCATAAATGTAAGCAGCCAAGTGCTTATGAATATAATCTCAGATAATCATCTTTTATTTGATTTCCCCTTTTCTATACTTCATCTTTGTGGCAGCAGGTGCATTTTATGGAGGCTCAAGAATCTTCCCCTGCACATAATCCATGAAATCTTGATCTTCTAATGCCAAATCCAATGACATATTCCATGCATGGTAATCAGAATTTTTAGTCAATTTATCATTAGATTTGAAACACTTATATGTTGAGGAGGCCATTGGTCCTTGATAGGATTTCTGCTTCGGTGATTTCTTTTCACACTAGCTTGGGCTTTGTCTTCACCTCAACTCTGATACCATGTTAAATTTAGATATACATGGAATGTTCTATGCTTAATGCAATTTTACTTCAATCTTTATTATGCCCAGTTCAATTTATCAATCACATAAACATGAAAGTAAAATGTTGATAAAACAAAATAATAGATCAACACAAGACAAGCCAATAATATAGATTAGATTTTACAATTCTTCCTATCCAACAAAGATATAGGATAGTTTATGTTATGACAGTCAACAGGATGCATCAGACATCAAAGTATTTCTCAACATCAGATCAACCAACCCTCCAAGTGTCACACACAGCCCTCAAAGACTACTCCTAAAAAATCAACGTTGGTCAACAAAAAGTCAATGCAAAAAAGTCAGCGTTGCAGTTTAGGGCTTCGATCAACATGCTCCTTTTTCCTCGATATTTGTGCCCTAAAATGCGGCATCACAAGATCAGACTTTTTGAAAAATAGGGAGGTCAAAACTCCAAGTTTTGACCACAGTCAATGCTGGTCAATGAACAACAAATAACCCTAAAACTAGTCCACACTTTTACCCAGCTTTAAATCCACACGTGTGATAGAAAGAGGCCTCCAAAGTTTGATCGAACCAATCAGATCATAAGAGAGAATGGGTGATGAGTTGATGATAAAATTATCTCCAAGCCTGTCCAATTTATATTAGTCAGTGAGGCTATGTGACACATCTATTAGGCTTGTGAGCCTACATTACAAATATGGCTGACCTTGCACATGTGTGGAAAATAAAATAAAAATATATGTTCTGATCATCCAAACGAGATGATATTTAGATGAATCCTTCACCTCTTCAAAAGAGGAATCCAAAAAAATTATAATCATCATCATATGAGCAGTGAAACCTAGAGTTTTGACCTCGTTCCCCAAAATGAACAAGCCCCAACTTGTTGGAGGAACCAACCTCCATAAAATTTATTATTGGTCACAACCAACAAAAATATCTAACTCTCTGTCTAGAAATCCACCACTTTCATAACCTGATCATACACTTCACACCACCCTTTAATTCATCTTCAAATTGGGTCCTCTCTACAACAAAAATAGAATCTCTAACCAAAATATTCAGTAGCACCAAAAATCACACAACCAATGTCTACGAGTAGTAATACAAACCCTCTCTCAGCCATACAAGCAAACCGTAAAATATAGTGAAGTACAAAGAAAGATATACAAGAAGAGGAATCTATAGTGATGAACTCAACCCTGCAACATTCACCTCAACTCTAATCACTATTATAGATACAAAATTAACTTCATTTTGCAAAACAGCTAAAACTAGTCTCCAACACTTAGTATACCATATTTATGTTAATGTGTCCCTCATAAACATACACCAAATCAACACATTAATTGCACGACACTTCTGTTTATGACCACATCAAATAATCTCTTGCATCAAATACCATGGGAAAAACCCTTTGTAATTTCTTGTGGTTTTCTTTTCTCAAGCTACAGACACATATGTTGGTTATTACCTACAATTTTGGGCTATGGATGTTGGTACTGCACTGACAATCTGTGTTGCGGAAACATCTATCCACTTTCAAATCCACATTATTTACATAATTTGGTTAAAACTAAAGAATATGCACATATCCTCAATACAACAACATCACACCATAATATGTAGTTTTAGGCATATGAAATAGTAGCAACACACCTACAATTATCATATACCAAAAAACCGTGACAAAACACATCTGAAGGTTAACATCAATGCCAACCAAACAACATTTTTTCCAACATTATTTTATCTTTTAGATCTATACTTTCTTTGGCAGTGTGTCATTGGTTTGGAGGGCCCACCAACTGAACCCATGTTGCCCCATTTCTCTTTAACATAACATAGCTAGAAACCATATTTCATATTGCAATATATTAGATTAGTGTGTTTATTCTTTGGTTCAATGATTGTTTTCATTGTTTATGATTCAATTTTTTTTGCAGAAGCCACAATTCATGAGTGAAGTTTCTCTTTTGAATCTCTTGAATGGAAACCACTAAAGTAGGTGAAGGATTGCGATTGGTTACCTTAGATAAGCCTTAATATTATAGCCCAGATTTAAATTATTAGTGCTTTCTCTTCACATGTGAGAATTTAGTGATTTAAATTATTGCCTCGGGTGAGAATTTCTTCCCCTTGCTGAAGATTGAATATGTTGGCGTTAATCTAGACCACATCAGAGCCCTTTTTTGCGACTTGAAGACATAATTATAGGTCTATGTAACAATTTCTCACCAACATCAAAGTATGAAAGGTTGTGACCTAGAACCCTTATGGCTCACTTAGTCGCTTTATCTCCCAACGATAGGTCTTGTAGTGATTTTCCATTTTATTTGATTTATTTTACTCTAAAGTGTTATTTGTTGGTATTAATTTTTATCATAGGCTACAACAGGCCCTAGTTACACATATATTTTTCTTGCATCTCACAATATTACAAGCCTTTCTTTACATTAAATAGTTGTTGATCATTTTTCCAATAAAACCTACCCAATATCTTTTTAGTGTTGCTACGCATGAACCCCCATGTAGGGGATTCCACACCCCTACTATGAGAGCCCCTAGTCATTTCTCCATCATTTTATAAAATGTAATTATTTTCATCAAAAAAATGGGTTGATTCTAGGGACAAATTTCCAGAGTTGAGGGGGATTATTTATTGGGATTCTTATTAGTTTTTTCATAGCTATGGATGCTAACGGGTGTGAAAAAATGGTTGAATGGCCACATCATGATTCATAGGGAATAATACTCGTGGAAAGAGGCATGTCGGGGTGATAATTCCACACACTGCAATAAGAAATTAATAAACAATAAAAATTTGGAGAGAGAGAGCTATGTGGCACAATTTTAATTGGCCTAGGAGATTCTAGACAGAGAGGAAAATAAACTACCTAATGGTGACAGAAAGAACATGAAAGTGAATACACACTATGTTGGGTATGTGTTATATTATTTCCATGATTATTCACACGTGTGGGGGGGTCACAGGGGGGGCAGAAGCCCCTACTGTACGTTGTGTCGGGTGCAGCAGCGGGGTCACAGGGGGGTGACAACCCCACTGTACAGGTTCCATGGCAGCACCTTGGGAAAAAAAAAATTGACCCTATTTTTCAGTGGGCGGACCCGCCCATGGTTCTGTGCATGGGTTTGCACATGGTTTTGGGAAATGATGGTTTTTGGCCCCTAGTATTTTGTAGATCTGGTAAAGGGAACTATGGTTATGTTCTAATCTAGGTTTAATGGATTGGGTTTTATGAATGCTTCAACATGTATATATGTGTTGTAACACTAAAAGGAATATAATGAAAAATGAAGCTGGTAATCCTTATTTGGGATCCAGGGAAAAATATCTGTGTATATCTGTTTTATGTTTTATTCTCTTGCTATTGTTTATTTCTATCTATAAGATTCATTTGCAAACAATTTCTGTACAGGGTTAAAACCTACCTTTGGTATTAGAGTTGTTCCGGCTTCAAGGGGATGCCTTTGCTCCTAAGGGGTTTTTTTCTCGGGCCTATGGTAAACCCTGTTTAGTGGGAGATTGTTAGACGAACAAATCCCTCTTGCGGACAAGAGTGATCTCCCTAGTATCCTAAGGATATCTAGAAACAAACATACAAATGTAGACCATTTTCTCTAGACCATTATGCTTATGAATCATTAATTAACTATGGAGAAATGCTCCTACCTGAAGTCCAACGCTTGCTCGATCTTCAATCCAGTCGCTCCAGAAGATATCAATCCAGCATGTAAGATCTGCAATCAAAGACAAGCGAAGAGGATCAAAAGCATATGCAAGATATGATAATTCAAAAGCAATAATATATCTTAGTGATCAAGGAATCCAAGAATTAAATTATCCAAAATATACATGAACAACTCAATGAGAAAATAAAATCCATTTGTATTAACTTTGAATAAAAATAAGAAACCTTACAACCTTGATGCCTTGATGTTTGTACAGGCTCTTCCGGGGTCCCGAACAGTCATTTTCCTCTGTTTGAGAAGACTCCAACTCTCTGAATCAGCATAAGACTATGGCCATGAGTATGTAATCTCTCTCATGCCAATGATGCCAAATGTGGAGAGTATAATTTCTTCAACAATTCACCTCAAAACTGCCAAGTTCTAAGTCCCCTTGAGACTGATACATGGTCTCAATTTATAGCAGAAGGAAGGTAGTTTTAGTTCCAAAATGAAGGGATAAAGCCCTCTCACCATGGTATTTCAGCTCCAAAAACCATAGGATAGCTCCATTTATGAAGGGATAAAGGTTCATAAATGGAAGGGGCGAAGCTCGACCAGATAGCGCTTCTAGAAGGCCCCAGCTGGGAGAATATTCGACCAGCTGGGATTCTAGAACTTAATTTTCTTTTTATTTTACCTTTGACAGGGGTTCGCAGTTTTAATGAGCAGAACGTGCGGGATGTGTCGCATCTTTTATAGCAATAAACTGTGGTACCGCTGGAAATAACTAGGAAAAGTGTGGAGTTAGGATTTTTAGGATTTTTAAGAGCTTTTCTCCAGTTCCAAGACTTGTTTTGGGAACTTTATGTTTTTAGACTTCTAAGGAAAAAATAAATAGGTAATGATGAACCCATATAGACAGCTTAATGTCAAGGTGACAAATTTCAGTGTAACAGATTGCCCCATAAAGTGCGAAGTTTGAATATTTTTTTGTATAATTCTAAAGAGTGGAGTGCTTTATCATTCTGAGGATTGGGCTGTTGGCACATCGGTTGAAACCTGGAAAAAAATTCAATGCAAGCATGTATATCATCATTGAGGTAGGCATTCCCATGGTCAAATCAAAGCTAACTACATGTTTTGATACAAAAAATGATTTTAGAATTACATGAAGTAGTAGACACAGCATGGACGCAGCCATATGTTGGGAATCAAGATTGTCGTTAGACCAAAACCCATAGGTATTAGTCAACGATCGTATCGCCAGAGATAAGGATCCACAATAGGCGGTTAGTCCATGTCGTGAAACACATGGGGAGCATTGGTTTATCCAATTTCCAACAATATCCCCCCCAACGCGAGCCGGGTGTGGATCGAACTCGTGACCTACACTCTGATACATTGTTGGAAATATTTTCATTGATGGCAAAGGAGAAGACAGAAGTAGCACCTGAACTATCACTAAGGCAAAAGGAGCACAAATAAATAACAGCAACCAAGGTAGACAGGCAGAAGAGACATCAGAGGAAACAAATGAAGAAGAGAAAGAAATAGAGGCAACAAAGGCAACAAAGATAGATAAGGAGAAGAGAGGTAGCAGAGGCAGCAAAGAAGAAGAGAGGTAGCAGAGAGGCAATAGAGAAAGCATTAGACAAGAAGCTCAGGAGAGTGAAGTTTGTGTGAATTCAGTTTTAGAGAAAATGGGGGTTTGAATATACTCTGTATATCAGTGAAGAAATTGACATTCATTGGAGAAATATAGTTCTGTTGTAATGTATTCCTACATGATATCTTATGAGTGATGGTGCATATCCAGAGGCCATCTGAAGACCGTGAACGTATACACTGTGAGGAACGCATAAAAATGAGTTGAAAAACTATGTTACATTTGAAGAATCGAGTGAAGACACAGTAATGACGATGGACAGAAGTTAGTGTAGCAAGTTGAAAGGGTTTACCAGAATCGAAGTGGTGAGCCAGCTTTTAAACGGAACCATGAATGCATGGAGGCCTCAGCTTGCTTGATATGTTGAAGTGTTAACAGAACAGAGGGTTAATACCTAAAGAGGCATAGCAAAGAAATTTTGGAAGCAGAACTATGTATCACAGAAATTGAACTGAATAACGGAACGTGAAGGCGGAATACAACTAAAATAGAGTTGTGAAGTTGGGCGGAACCCTGAGTCAAGGAGAAAAGCAGAACCTCGAAGGAACAGTGAAGGCGGGTTCGAAGATAAAATCTAGTGGTATTCACACTTTTAAAAAGTGGTAAGCGGATTCACGAAAAAAAGTGCGATATGGTTCGGCGTGTGACACGTGGCTTGGTCGGTTTTGAAATAAAACCCTTCTTGCATTTTTTTGGGGAGTTAAATCTCTGTCATGGAAAAATGCAATAGTCGTCGGATGGGCTCCTAAAGCATTTTTGGAGCGCGATAAGTTATTAGCCGTTGGATGGAATGGGGAGTTAAAGGCTGGGACCCACTTTTATCGTGCAAGGCTGATGGATTAAGCCTCGAGCAGGTTCGTAGCACGATGTCTGTAGGATCGCTGAAGTCAAACACGACGATATGTCCATCATTAGATGGAGAGGTATGTCAAATGTGGGGCCCGATGATTGTTATTTCATATGTGCGTTGGTGTGATGGATTATGTTTTAAACTAAGGTTGAAGATTTATTGTTGGTGCGATGGAATATGAACATAGCACAATGTGTTAATAAAAGGCGAAGACTTATTTTTGATATAATATATGTTGTCGGAACCATAGTACAATGTGGGGTTTTAGAACTGTGGGCTTGAGAGAAAGAGTAAACATAACTCTAATATGTTTATATTCAATTTATGCATTGAATAAAGTTGTGGGACCCAAACAAATCTTAATGTATGCCGAGACGTATATATATGGTTTGAAATATGCTGTGGGCCAATCATTTATGTGTATTGGGTTATATGGTTACCTTGGGTTTAGAATTGATATAGAAGTGCCATGAGTCATTAGTATCTTGTCTCTAATCAAACTTTATAAAGGCAACGTTGAATGGAATTTCACACAAAAAGAGAGAGCGAAGATTTATTGTTGGAGCTATACATGCTGGAACCAATATACCATATAAATGAATATGCAGATTGAAATATGGATGAAACTATATGTATGGTTTTCGTAAGACAAAAGGAATATTTGTATGGTACAAATATATGATGGGTTGATAAATAATTATCATATATATATATAAATATGTGTGAGGGCCAAGACCTACATTGAAGGATAGCAAAGTCAAACGTTTAATATTCATGAAATGGACTTGACTATGGTTTTAAACCATAGAGAATTAAAAGCAGCTTCCATATATGAAGACCGATGTTATTTGATTGTTGCGTTCTAACCATTGTGTTAAGAACAAAAAGGTAACTTCCGCACATTATTATTAATAATTGCCCAGATTTGGAAATAGCTTGGGTAAAATTTTGGGACGCATTATATATGCATCAGACTTTGAGAGTTGTTTGGGAGCCAAACTTGTAAAGTAGGTATATACATGCAGCAGATACACAAATGCAGTGAACAGGAGAATATTTAGAAACTGAAAAAGGACAGTTACATGACAGCTGCAGAAAATACAAAACCAGCAAGCCAAGGGTCGGAAAAACGGCTGAGTGAAATTGTTTTATGTAATTGAAAATGTGAATGTAAATGATTTAAAATTATTTTTATTGTATGTGATGCATTGGAAAGTCTCCATAGGCAAACAAAATTCCACTGTAAAACAGAAATTTGTACATATTGCTATATTCCTCTGAATGAGCTGGACAAAGAAATGAGAAGGCAAAGATTCATGGCTATATACTTCGAATTCCCTGTGGAATACAAACAGTCATGAGGTGAACTCTATAAATGATATCACATAGATATGCATAGAGAGGTTAGAGAATGGAGAATTGAGGAAGAGATGGTAAGAAGAAGGAGGAGTAGATAGAGAAGATGTGAAGATCCAGAGATGATATAAGGCAGATATGAAAGCTGGAGGATAGCAGTGAAGAAGGAACTGAACAGAGCTGATATCCAGGTAAATCAGCATGTGTTTTTCTTTGAAAGAAGTGAGGAAGTTGGTGCTTCCATATCAAGTTGTAGCTTGATATATGTCAATTGTAGCTGACTGAGGTAGGAGCCTCCTGTAGGTTGTAGCCTACAGAAAATAGATGGGAGTTGGTGCTTCCATATCAAGTTGTAGCTTGATAGATGTCAGTTGTAGCTGAATGAGGTAGGAGCCTCCTGTAGGTTGTAGCATGTAGAAAATAGATGGGAGTTGGAGCTTCCTTGCAAGTTGTAGCTTTTTGAATCAAGGTTGTAGCCTCCTGTAGGTTGGAGCCTATAGAAAATTAGTGGTGAGAGGGAGTTGGAACTTGCCTTTGCATCACAACAATAAAAAGATGTGTTTTTCTCCCTTATGGGTTTCCACTTATATCTGTTGTCTATGTGTTGATATGGTATATCTAATATGCTTAATACTTGCTGCTCACATATTAAGACTGCTGTTACATTATCTAATCTGCTTAATACTTGCTACTCACAAATTAAGATTGACCACATATTAAGCTGATCATGAAATGAAGGTGTTAATAAAGTTTAATGAAAAGTTTTAAAAGTCCATGAATGTGTTAAACTGATTCACCCCCCCTCTCAGTTTAACTCAGGGTTCAACACCATATGTTATGAGTATTCTGCTGCATGATGAATAATAAAACTCCTCCTAGCCTGGATGGTGGAAACTAGATCCAGGGTCTTGATTTTTGCTTCTCGAACTAGTACAATTCTATCCATGCAATTGATTGTGTCGAAGTCGAACATGGTAGAAACCACTTGATTACCAGTCAATGATGTGAACAGTTAACAAGTGTGATAGTAACCACCAATAATGATAATGGCTCTCAAAGTACTCAGTACAATATATGAAATTTGAATTTGTGATCTGATGTCGAACATTTCACATAATCTTTCGATCAAAGTTCAATTATGCAACCTGTCGTCAAGGGCAAGAAACCTGCCATCAGGGCATGCAGATCGCAAGGTACTGATAGGATTCTAGATCAAATTTCTAGATGATGAACTGTCATTTTTGGCTCGAGGGGTCCTAACCCTGGTTCGGTGTGCAAGGTTTGCCAACAAACCCCTATACTACTGGCCCTTTCGGCAGTGACCTGCTTGCGCAGGTCAAAGTCTCACCCAAAGTAGTATGGGTGGGTGCTGGAACTAGGTTTCCGCAACATGAGAAAGGAAGGGTAAGGCAAGAAAAGTTGTGATAGATCTTGTAATTCCCATATTACCTTGTTCTGTACAGAGTTAATTAAGTCTCTATTCGCATCCACATGCACTAGATCTATAGTTATATGCTTTTTATAACATCAACACAACATTACATAAACAGAGCGGAATAGATATAGATTCAAGCATTCAGTTACACAGATCCTCGCAGCTAAAAGGAAGAAAATAAAAAACACAACAATTATCATAAATTCACACAAAAGTACTCATATATTCAGTTATCTAACAATCTTTCACATTCATTCGTTCATCACTTCTCCCTTAGAATTCCCTTCCCAACCTGCGCACACAGCAACAGGGTCTGCACACAGCTGGACTTGGATCTCCGCGCACATAGCCAGCAAGATTCCATTCCCCAAAACCCAAATAGATAGCTTAAACAACAGATCACATCAATAGCTCATCATTTCTTATCCTTTACAATACAAAATGCTTCTCTATTTATAATAATCTAGCCTAGTCTTTCCTATGGTCCACAACCCATGGTTTTCGGACCCCTAGTTTACCCTTTCACCCATTACAATGCTTTTGGGGCTTTGGCCCACCCCAAAACCCCTGCGCTAGACTAAATATAATAAAAAATATAAAAAATGGACCAGTTTCACAGCTTGTTAGGAGACCCCGTTCCAAGAGCCCCAACACAATCTTGTGACTCGTCCCGAGTCACTACGGTGGTGCAGCTTCTATCTACGCCTGCAAGGGATCAAGAGATCGTCTGAGATGAGGGAGTACATCCTGACTTTGAGCAGCAGCATTCTATGCAAGAGCGACCAGCTTCTGGGAACGTGGATCTTCAGGGACCGTGGTAACGCTTGAAAGAAGCTGATTAAGATGCTTCGTTGTGCCATTGATGTCTTGTATTAACCAGAGGGATGAGGTAGTCCAGGGCTTTAGACGTTCGGCCATGACGTGATGTTTATGATGGATTTTCTCAATCTCATCCTGCAGGTTGTTGCTGGTTTTTAATCATGCCAAGCACTGGGCAGGCACCAAGGTAGGCAGCTTAGCGTTGATCTTTTCAATGACTTCTTCTTTCTGTCATAAGTCCTGATTGATTTGTTGGAGGACTGGATCGCACTGGACCCAAGTCCAGAGCTCTATGGCTCTCTCCAGCAGTGTGGCACCTTCAGTAATTTTCCCCGTGATTTTCTTTGTTGCATCTGTGATTAGATCGGCACGCTGGGCACGGACTTTTGGGGGAGTGTCGGGCTATAATCTGGCCAATAAGTCTGAAATCTGTTGTTCCAGCTGAGTCCTGACAATGTGTATCTCCAGTCGAGAGGCTTTGAAAGCAGCAACCAATTTTTCCACCTTACTCCTAGACGTATCTTTAGCCATGATTTCCATTGTGACTTCCATGCAGAGCTAGTGGATCATAGTCTCAAGCTCCGCCTGTTGTGACACAGCCTGGATTACTTCATCATTCTTCTACACAATGGTGCATTGGGCTGCCACAAACTGTCGGGTTGTGGATTGAGTGCGATCACTAATCTCTCAGGAGACAGCATGAAGGATACTTTCTAAGGCTGTGTGGGGTATTTGAGTGAAGTCCAGCTAAATTCCTGTGACTTCCGGGGCTGTGTTCCAACTAAGGCACCGTTAGGGATACTACATAGTCGACTGGCTTCCCTATTTTGTGACGAGATGTTGTCGACTGATAGGGGTGGTTCCTGGCCTTCACTGGGTGGGGGGTGATCCATTTTGATCTGGAGAGTGTGGAGGTCTGCCTGAAGAGAGTCGACCCCTACCTTCCACTGGGCCGTGATAAGTACCCACTTATCCTCCATAGCCATGGTGACCACGTCCGCAATCAACTCCAGGGCTCCGTCCGTTAATGTGACTATCGTGTCCTAGTTCTCACGACAAGTGTGTTGTTTCTTCCTTGGTCTTGATGTCGATGCCCCCGTCCTCTTAGTGCTGGGAGGACGGGTGGTGGCGGTATCTACCGGGGTCAGAGTTGTATCAGTTTGTTGTGGCGGGTTACCTCTGGACTCGGCTGTAACTAATGCTGGAGTGTCGGGGAGACCTTTTTTTCCAGGCAGGGGACCACAGTGAGATCAGTAGATCAATTTCTTCATCGAGTACCATATAAGGGAAATTCGTCCATGTCTAACTGGCAAGGCTACGAATCCAGACTTGGTGCATGGTGATTTGAAATGCAGCAATATGCTTGTATTTTTCATATATGGTGGGGGATAATCGGGGTTGGGATTTTATGGTAGCGGCGACACTGATCTGGAAGAGGACCCAAAAGACCTTGTTATCCTCGATGCGCTGCTTATCCTTAGAGTCCCACAAGTGAGCATACCAAGCGCTGTCGCACATCCCAACAGGGAGCTCTGGAACGAACGACTCCTATGGTTTGTCCCAGGAAACTAGTGCTATGAGGAATAACAACCACAAATAGAATAAAGATGTCCCATGCTCCTGAGAGTCGTGGACATAAGAGAGAAATTCATCGCACAATTATTGAGCCCAATTAAAAAACACACTCTTCGCGCACTGGCCGGCTAGCTGGATGACATAGGCGGGGACAATCACAACATGGCACCTCCGCATTAGCTTGCAGGCTAACAGTCAAGTGCCCATATACGTAGTAGGTTCATTGATGGTTTGGATCACAAACCCTCCCTGATTTTTTTGTACTGCATAGGTCCCCCGAACAAACAGAGTGGTAGCGGCTTCGTGCTTTTTTCCGACTTTCGCGAGCGGGTGCAACCCCTGCATTGGGAGGCCTGTAATCTTGTGGATCAACTCAGCATCGATAGGGACCTTGTCGCGAATTCATAAGCAGCCATTGTGAATGATGGTGAGTAATTGGCACGCCAACCAATCTGTGATGTTGTAACGGCCAAAGTGGGGCATACGGAGCAGATTCAGGAGTTCGGATCCCGCTAAGCTGCAAACCCAGCGTTAAGGTAATACCATGATTCCATCATCCTCATGGATTGTATCAAAGTATAGTGCAGAGGCAAATTCTGGGAAAGTGTCATGGTCCGCCAGATCATGATGCTCGAACTTGACCTCATGGAGGCGTCCACGGGGGTCACCGAGGATGGGGACCTCTCCTAGGGTTAGCGGAGTCTGCAGGTAGGTGATCAAGCCATCCAAGTTTTTTGGTATTTGCGTAGATGGTCTTCGTGGTCAAACGAAGGGGGGTAACCAGTTGATCGGGTTAGCTGGCAGAGCCCCCTCCTAGTCATCTTGTTTTGAGGGCGGAGGCCTGGCACGTCTTGGGGAACTTCGAGGCCTTTTTGCTACCTGTGGGGTAGTCCCTGAACTTTGAGATTTCTCCTTGCCTTTCCTTATGGTCCGTGGAGGGGGGACTTCTTATAACTCAAGCTCATATTCCAGAACTTATTCAACCTCAGGTTCAGTTGGGGTGGAGGTTTCGGCAGGGGTAGTAGTTGGCATCCTTGCGCAAAAAATGAATCCTAGCTCTATGTGACTACTACCTGACGGAGGGGGATGACCAATCATGAGAGGGATGCTGCAATTATAACAAATTTCGCTGCTCGATTTCTTCCGTGAGACACTTAAATTAGGTCGCTTGTTTACATGAGACAATACCGCTAACCGGACTATCCTGGCCCATTTTAAGCATTTTCCATCGGATGACAGAGAGAGATATTTTACGTGGGGTGGGTTTCCCGTAACTTGACCTACCAACAGCTCAGGAGCCGCTTCTCTCAATGGTAACTTTTTTTTTTTACCATAGGGTACAGTCCCAACGGCTATTTGTTGTGTCCTCAGAGATTTAGGTGTACTCTTCATGCTAGGGTTACCAATTTGTGACAGCTACCTGTCTTCCCCCAACACAGGCTTGCTTCCTAAGTAGCTCTTGGCCCAAGACCAAGAGATTTTTATTATTTTTTCTACTAAGGTTTTAAGGGGGGCTGACGTCAGAACCAACTGCCTGACCCCTGGTTTTGTTGTGTCGTAGAGGTGGCTTGATACATGGGACCGCGACCTATGCAACCTACGGGTGTCATAGGGAACCTATTGCTAACTTGTGGGTCGACCTAACCTTCTCCTAGGGTGGGTATGCCATAGTTTCTCAGGCCTAACTCTACTTCAGTCCTTTCCTCTGGGACCATAAAGATGGAGTCCTTTGTGATACAAAGACAATGCAACGTAGAGGCTTCCCCCAGCCAGGTCTGCCAAGCTTCTAGATCCTTACTGGGATGCTCAATATCCTCCTCGTAGCACGGTAAAATGTCCTGGGTTAGGTTGTCCCTATCTCGCGCTGTTAATTTATAAATATACTCCCCGTCCCCCTCCTTAGGTATAGGTTCTGCATAACATTTACCTTCTACCGGGTCTAGTGGTACAACGACCCATGTCCCCTTGTTTTAAAATATCATGCTGCAATTTTTGAGATCAATGATGCCCCCCATGGTTATAGCCCAGTCCAGTTTGAGGAGCGCAAGGTAGGGATCTGCATCTTCCATAATTTCTATCATTTCAAAGTCAACTAGGATCCTTACCCCTATCATATCAGCCATGACGCTGGGGAGTCTACCTAGAGGAATGTTTTTTTTTTTTTTCCTTTCGAAGCTGGATGGTGGGTCGCTCCAGCTTGGGTAGCCCCATGCATTGCCAAGTGTTCTTAGGTAGAATATTGGCATTTGATCCGAGGTCTAAGATAACCCGATCCATCTCATAGTCGTTGATCTGGACTGTGAGCCGCATTTCCCTGCCAGTGCGTCTTTGATATTTGTATAACTTATGCACGTCCTTGATGTCGGGTGATCTGGTAGCACATGTTTCGCAGCTTTCTAGTAAAGCCTGCAGATTTTGTACTGCCTGAGGGTTGCGCAATAGCCTCATGCATTCTTGTAAGAAAGGTTTCATCTCCTTAGTTACTTCCACGTTTCCCAGGTGTGTAGATGGAAAAATTTTAGTCTCAAGGAAGTCCTTTCGAGCTTCCATAAAAGTTTCCCTTGCTTTGCTCAAGTCTAGTCCTTCTTGGTTGCTAATTGCCCTGCGGATAAGTGTGCCAGTTTCATATTTCTCCTTGGCCCCCCCATTCACCAATCCACTGCGTGTTACTACATTTACCTTTGCATCCTGACCCCTTGGCTCGGTCTGGACCCTTCGCACCTTCTGCGCAGATGGAAGTTGCTTTCCCTGTACCTTTTCTTTTAGGGTTGGGCAATCTTCCAATGTATGGCCTAACTGTCTACAATACCTGCAAGACTTTCATAAGGGGTGTAGGAAATCCTTCACAAATTCCCCGCGGCCCCACAGTTATAGTAGATCGATTGGCCTCGACCCCGACTTGCGCTTCCGCTTTGGCTCCCGTCCCTTCTCCCAGGGGATTCATCCCTACCCGAGGGGGTTTTTGGTGAGGTAGGGTATTCCTCCCCATTCATTACTTCATATTCGGCAGTCCTGATCCTCATGGAAAACTGACCGGCAACATTGGCACCAACGTCACTCTGATGCAGAAACAGGAGTGCCTGGACAAGACCATCGGTTGACATTACGCGACCTAGCTGCACATCTCTCTCTGTGCCAGAGCGTAGGTCCCCTTGAGCCCTGCTGTTCCGGGCTACGTGCTCCTGGTCCCAAGTGGCCTAATACGTGACCTCGTTCCATGCAAGCCCCTCTTCCTTTCTCTCGTTGTAGATTTCGAATTTCCTGGTGCATAGCCTCAAGCTGCATTTGGTTCTATTATACTTCTAATGCATCATCCTTTAGAGGTGTAGTTTCTAATTTCATAGCAGCTTCCAAGGCCTCGTATTGTGAGTCAAAATTCTGGCGACCCATAGGTACGCGTAGGTGAGGGAGTAGCATGGCGATAAACCATTCTGTAAGCTTTCTTTCATCATACCGAAATCCTCCTTCTCTGATAGCTTTTTTTAGGCGTTGATCTGCTTCCCATACAAACTCAGTTGCCCCCTGCTTGAAATCTTTTAGTTCTGATACGACTTGAGAGTAGGACTTAGGGTTCTGGAACTGCTGTCTTAGGGCGTCCTTGATGTTCTGGATAGTTGCGTCCTTATTTTGTGATACGTACCCCATGTGCCAGTCCAAAGCTCTTCCCTTAAGGGCTAAGGATAGCTGCACTTTTCTCATAGTGTCGCCCACCACGCCCTGCACAACCAATACCGACTTTGCCACAAACCAAAACCGCTCTATGTCTTCATCGGTCGCGCCCTTGAAGGTAGGTAACTTCAAGCGCACCATCATGGTTCCCTAGGTGTCCTTCTTCAGTATTCTCTTGTCAGTACCCGATCCCTTTCTCAAAGTCCTTCTGGTCCTAGAAACGGAACCATTTGTTGGCTCGAGGGGTCTTGACCCAGGTTCGGTGTGCAAGGTTTGCCAAAAAACCCCTATACTACTGGCCCTTTTGGCAGTGCCCTGCACCCGAAGTAGTATGGGTGGGTGCTGGAACCAATTTTCTGCACCTTGAGAAAGTAAGGTTAAGGCAAGCAGAGCTGTGCTAGATCTTGTAATTCCCAGATTACCTTGTTCTACGCAGAGTTAATTAAGTCTCTATTCACATCCACATGCACTAGATATATAGTTATATTCTTTTTATAACATCAACACAACATTACATAAACAGAGCGGAATAGATCTAGATCCAAGCATTCAGTTACACAAATGCTCGCAGCTAAAAGGAAGAAAATTCACAACACAACAATTATAAGCAATTCACACAAAAGTACTCATAGATTCAATTATCTAACAATATTTCACATTCATTCGTTCATCACTTCTCCCTTACAATTCCCTTCCCAACCTGCGCGCACAGCAGAAGGGTCCACACATAGTTGGACTTGGATCTCCGCGCACACAGCCAACATGATTCCATTTCCCAAAACCCAAACAGATAGCTTAAACAAGAGATCACATCAATATCTCATCATTTCTTATCCTTTACAATACAAAATGATTCTCTATTTATAATAATCTATCCTAGTCTTTCCTATGGTCCGCAACCCATGGTTTTCGGACCCCTAGTTTACCCTTTCACCCATTACAATGTTTTTGGGGCTTTGGCCCACCCCAAAACCCCTGTTCTAGACTAAATATAATCAAAAATATCAAAAATGGACCAGTTTCACAGCTTGTTAGGAGACCCCGTTCCAACAGTCATCAATAGAAAGTGACCCATCGTAGGAAAGCCCACGACACGAAACCATTAAGTCAAGTTTTGAAGAAATGTTTTGCAAGGACTGACTCAGCGATGGTCAACCTGAATGGAGACAAATGTTTACAATGAATGGTTTATTGACACTGATCTCTTGAACACATAACGACATTGCAGATGGTTTGTTGGCAATTGACCTAAAGCTAATACCCAGAAACTGGTTGAAGACTTTAAATGTGGTTTGATTAACTGTTTGGCCAAAGGATTTCCCAACACAGGTATGAATGTGACAAAATTACCATGTTCAAGAGTGTTATATGACTTTTTGAAATGAAGTGTGACAATTGGATTCATTTTCTCTCTTTTCCCCCACCATTTTTGGCAAGTACCTCTTTATTTTTTTGACAAGCTTGAGGAGGATAACATTTGATTGTAATGTAAGCTCATCCTTTGGATGAGTCCAACTTAGTATTAAAATAGAACCCTAAGAAGGAGTGGTTCCTTCCTGTTTATAATTGACAGGTCCTTTACTATTAAGTTTTAACGAGTCCAGTATAGGTGAAACTCGGTGTTTTTCAGTTCTAGGGAGTCAAAAGAAAAACTTAAGAAAACTCAGTGGGTGTAATTTTTCATAAATTTAGTCTCTCAAGCACGAAAAAGGATAAAATAATGCAACAGAGAAATCTATTGACCATGATTAATCAACGTATGCATTTTTCGTAAATAGTCCATTTTTCGTAAATAGTCCATTTCAGTTTAGAAAAGGGGTAAAATTATACTGAAGGGAGGAATGTTCATTTGCTTTAACGAGTTAGAATAATCAAGTACTCGGTGATCTTTTCATGTTTAGAGAGTCTGAAAAAGGGCTTAAAAGAGAACTCCAGGGTTTCACTTTTTCGTAATTTTCAAGAGTCCGAAAAAGTGATAAAAGTGTACTCAGTTGCCCGACTTTCAATTTAATTTACGAGTAGGAAAATACGGAAAGAACTCAACATTTTCATGTGTTTTACGAGAATGAGAGATAGAAAAATAATCTCAGAATTTTCATGAGTTTAAATGAGTCTTGAAAATAATAACCGAAATGGACTCAAGATAGGTTTCATTTTTATACAAGCTTGAAACATAGGAAAAATTATGCTTTAGAGTGGTTTCATTTTTACAGAAGCTTGAAATGAAGGAAAACTATGCTTAAGAGTATATTTGTTTCATTTTTACACAAGCTTGAAACAAAGGAAAAATCATGCTTGAGATAGGCTTGTTTCATTTTTACACAAGCTTGAAACAAAGGAAAAATCATTCTTGAGAGTGGTTTGTTTCAATGCCCCCTTAAGCGTAACTTGCTAGAGCATATGCCCCTCAAGCTTCATTTCATTCAACTAAGTAGACTACGAGTTACTAATAGCTGGATGGAATGAAGTTTTGTTTACAAGATCAGATGAAACACTCGACTTAATTAGGAGAGGATTTGTTTCATTTTTTAATGATATTGACACAGGAAAACAACTATGCTCATGGTGATTTGTTTTATTTTTTAATGAGGTTGACACAGTAAAAGAACCATCCTCATGGCCACCTGTTTTAATTTTTTAATGAGGTTGACATAGGAAAATTACTATCCTCATAACCCACTGATTCATTTTTTAACGAGGTTGACACAGTAAAAGGAACTTTCCTCTTGGAACCTTTTCATGGCTTCCAACTGGAAGAAACACATGTTAAGGGATACTCCTCGATCATGGCTTCCAAGAGGTCTTCATCAGATGGAAGAACAGTTCTCTGGAAGGAACACATGTCTAGGGACTTAATAGGGATAAGAACATCATGTTCAAATAATCCCATAGAGTTTTCCGTGTCAATTACTGGATCCAAGTCAAAGGAAGTTGAGAAAATAGTGAGAGGCTTGCTTGCATCGGTAACTGAAAACATGGGACTAGTTGCTACATAATTAACCCATCGTGGGGTAGATACCACTTCCATAGAAGGAAATTTTAGGGATGTCGTATTATTGGTAGGTGAATCAAGACTAGTGAATGAAAGCTGGTCAATAGTCACAATGTTTCCATTGTGTGGGAAATACATCACGCGAAAGAGTGTCAATACGACAGCTTTCATTTCTTAGACATAGTCTCGCCCAAGGAGTAAATTTAAATTCAAGGGGCCATGAACTACCATAAGATCAATACAGACATTTTACCTTCCAGGGTAATCAGAAACTTAGGAAGGATCCCTAAAGGTTCACTAATGGTTTTGTTAAAAGCTGACAGATTCTGTGTAACAGGCACAAGCTGAGGGGAACCCAAAGCTTGCCAAGCAGTTGAGGATAAAATACTAACAAAAGCACCTTCATCATTATTTGTGTGATGCACATTATTACAACAAACAATCACAATGATTTGGAAAGGGTTGGAGGAAGGAAGACGAGGTTCTGTCAGTCTACTCCAATCAAAGGAAAATACCTCAGTAATTGGAGGGGGTTTTGAAGAAACAGGTGTAATTCCCCCATGCTTAGAAGAATCTGATGTAACAAGAAGAACATGAGTTGTATGAATTTCACTCTCTACTGGGAGATTGGGATCGACCGATTGTAAAATCAAATCAACCACTTGATCAACTAAAGTATCATCAACTTTAGTGATATTAGTTTCACTCTTTAATGGAAGAGTGGGATTGACTGTAATTTTAACTAGATCAATCACTCTGTCAGTTGACGTTAGGTTAGGAGAAATTTTACGGTAACTAGTTGGAAATTGTTGTTGTGGAACAGGTACATTTTCCAACAGTTTTGAGGGGTCATCCATGTGAGGGAAAATGTGAGTTTGATGACTCCCCTTGCATAACCTACAAGGAAACCTAACTTTACCCTTTTTCCCAGGAACCTGATAATCACTGGATGATGGATCAATAGTTAGTTGATGAGAATTTTCTGACCATACTTCCAAGACCTTCGGAATACCAAGACAATTGATAAGGAAGTGGTCACCCTTACAAAGCTTGCAAGGGTCTTTGGGTTTACGATGCATGTTGGAGATTTCCTCAACATTACTAACACTTACAGCCATGGTTGGTTGGTTGAATTCTTTCTTATCTTTCTTCTTCTTCTTCTTCTTAGCCACCTTGTTACTAGTGTCAAGGATTTTACCAAGTGAAGAAGAAGAAAGGGAGGAAGACATGTTGGGTGAAGAAGGTAAAGGGCCAACATGAGGTTGGTGATATTGAGATGGTGAACTTTTTTGAGGTGAAGCATTCGTTGAGGTGGAATAATTGGAGTATTCGAGGCCAACGAATTAGAAAATAACCATATCGGTAAACCTATTGTAAATCCAGGTAATGACAATGTAGCCATATAAGGAGGACCAACATTTCCAAAGCAAGAAAAATTAATAGGATTATCGTTAAGAGGGATTCCTTGGTTGGTAGATTCCAGAATAGTTTCCATTAGATTCAACTTCAGTGAATTTTATTAACAATTAATAATATTCACAATTCACAATTCACAATTCACACTTAACAATTAAAATTCACAATTCACACCTAAGGTCTCTAAGAAGTAAAAAACAAACAAATTAACATGCGCTATCAAATCTAGAAGTCAAACCACACAAAAAAAGTAGATTCCTGCACTAAAAACACTAGTTGGTGATGAAATCCATCATTGTAGAATTTTAATGCAGAAATGGCAGTTGGAACAGTTACCCCGAAAACCTGATTAATGAAACAGACCGGTACAATTTTCTCCAATTAAACCATCTCGAGTGAAGAGAACCCTCCAAAGATTCCAAGAGAGTCTAATCAACGTCTGCTCCAGGTACAGTGGGACCTTCCCTCCACCGTCACCTTGGGAAAGAATCCTAAATTTTATGGCCATTAAGGTTACCAATTGAGACAAATTCACCTGGGGGAATACTCTACGATCTGATATACATGCATGGGCAGAGTAACACGCTCAATCCCCTTGAAGGCTTCTTGAAATAATCCAAGGTTTACCAACAAGTGACCCCAGGCTCTTCGACAATGGTATATCCGAGGTTTACCATTTTTAATACGTGCACATCTGATATCTCTCCAAATGAGATAGCTACGGTTACCTCACTAGTTCCGACATGATCTCGTGCTTGAATCATTTAAGAAGAGCTTCCCAGAGTACAAATGCAATGATTGGAATTTTTCCTACCACAAGTTGCTACTTTTTGTTTTGTTGCTTTGGAAAGTTAAGTAAAACCTATTCCAAAGCACTAGCCTAAGCTAGATTGGTGGAAAGAGCCCTAAAAATGTAAAAATTACTAGATGAATTTTAATTAAGCGCTATGTTATTTGGGCTATTATTACTCAAAGGGTAAATGGATATGAAACCAATGGTGTTATGAGCTGACCCAAAACTGAATGCAATCGAATATGATAATTTAATATTTTCAATTCGATGAATCCTAATTAAAGTAAGGAGAGAGCTTCCATTCACTTCCAATAATGCAAATATTGATCAATAAGAAAAAATATAACAAATTCTCTAATGCACTAATTTTATCAAGAAAACTAATGCTAATCAATTCCAATTTTTTAGTTTTATGTTTTTAAAAAAAGCATAAAAACACGTAAATTCATATCAAATAAACTGATCTAAATCTATGATTGATTTTTCCAGAATGTAAACTATGCAGCTGTAATCTATGCACAATTCAATTGAAAAGTGTGCAAATGTAATCTATGCACATTTTTCATTCATATTATGAAAATGAGAATTATAATTATGCAAATGTGATCTATGCAAGAGAATTCTCTGACACAAGATGATTCTAATGTAATCTAAGAACCAATCAAGTGTAAGTAAAGAAAATTGGGTGAGAGTTCCAAAGGTCAAAAAATAAAAACACTCAAAGGCGATTAACACTCAGATACAATTTAGATCAATATTTCACCTCTCTGAAAGAGGAATCCAAACAAAATAAAATCATCATCATATGAGCAGTGAATCCTAGAGTTTGGACCTAGTTTCTGAAAATTAACACTCCCTCTCAACTAGGGAGAACTTCATCTATCCACTTGTGCCATCTATAGATCAGTGTCATCGTGTACTATTATATATCATTGTGTGTCATCCTATCGTAACTTTCTTTGTTGGCTCTTCTTCACAAATAGAAAAAAATAAAATAAAGGTGAGTCACAAAGACATCACACTCTGCTGACCCGAAGTTAGCTTAGAGGTTAAAACCTACGATTGATTTTTCCAGAATGTAAACTATGCAGCTGTAATCTATGCACAATTCAATTGAAAAGTGTGCAAATGTAATCTATGCACATTTTTCATTCATATTATGAAAATGAGAATTATAATTATGCAAATGTGATCTATGCAAGAGAATTCTCCGACACAAGATGATTCTAATGTAATCTAAGAACCAATCAAGTGTAAGTAAAGAAAATTGGGTGAGAGTTCCAAAGGTCAAAAAATAAAAACACTCAAAGGTGATTAACACTGAGATACAATTTAGATCAATATTTCACCTCTCTGAAAGAGGAATCCAAACAAAATAAAATCATCATCATATGAGCAGTGCATCCTAGAGTTTGGACCTAGTTTCTGAAAATTAACACTCCCTCTCAACTAGGGAGAAATTCATCTATCCACTTGTGCCATCTATAAATCAGTGTCATCGTGTACTATCATATATCATCATGCGTCATCCTATCGTAACTTTCTTTGTTGGCTCTTCGCTGTAAATAGAAAAAAATAAAATAAAGGTGAGTCACAAAGACATCACACTCTATCAATTCGAATTTAGCTTATTGATCTAAATCTACGATTGATTTTTCCATAATGTAAACTATGCAGTTGTAATCTATGCACAATTCACATGAAAACTATGCAAATGTAATCTATGCACATTTTTCATTCATATTCTGAAAAGGAGAATTATAATTATGCAAATGTGATCTATGCAAGAGAATTCTCCGACACAAGATGATTCTAATGTAATCTAAGAACCAATCAAGTGTAAGTAAAGAAAATTGGGTGAGAGTTCCAAAGGTCAAAAAATAAAAACACTCAAAGGCGATTAACACTCAGATACAATTTAGATCAATATTTCACCTCTCTGAAAGAGGAATCCAAACAAAATAAAATCATCATCATATGAGCAGTGCATCCTAGAGTTTGGACCTAGTTTCTGAAAATTAACACTCCCTCTCAACTAGGGAGAACTTCATCTATCAACTTGTGCCATCTATAGATCAGTGTCATTGTGTACTATCATATATCATCGTGCGTCATCCTGTCGTAACTTTCTTTGTTGGCTCTTCTTCACAAATAGAAAAAAATAAAATAAAGGTGAGTCACAAAGACATCACACTCTGCTGACCCGAAGTTAGCTTAGAGGTTAAAACCTCTCTTGGACTCAAAACGAGTCTCATACTAACCCAAAGTCAGTTTACTGACCTGAAGTCAGTTTAGAGGTAAGAGCCTCATCAGACTGGATCCCAGATCAAGGTGCTGGACACGTGCCATCCTAGACATAGAGAGTACGACAATATTTGATGCATCCATCGGTCTTTCTATTGGTCTCTATCCACATTTCCCACCTCATTCGCTAAATGAGAGGTATCTCCCATGATTTTTAAACTTCATGGTTATGATGTGTTCAAGGCATACATCAAAGATAGGTCAACCAACTCAATATCATAATGGTGGGGTAGAAGCACAAAAAGGTTCGGCAAGCCTAGCCACGTGTGTGCTTATAGCTCCAAGAATTTATCCCCAAGCTCCTTGGAGCTCCCAGACCTCATAGTCCAACTCAAGCAGGACCCTCAGAATAGAGTCGTTCCATGATTCCAAGCTTCTCAGAGAAGGTTAAGAATTTTACCTTCCCCAATGGCTTCATGAGAATATTTGTGACCTACTAATCAGTCCCAATGTGATCGAGCCTTATGACACCTCGATGTACCATATCCCATATGAAGTGGTATGTAATATCAATATTCTTGGATCAATCATGGAACACAATATTATTAGAAATAAGAATTCCACTCTGGTTATCAAAAAGGATAACAGTGGTATCTAGCACATGCCCAAACATCTCACTAGAGAGCTTCCTCAACCAAACAACTTCACAATAGGTCATAATCTCTACAATGCATTCAGCCTCAGCAGTGCTCGAAGCTACCAACTTCTGCTTCGTGCTCATCCAAGATATCGAAGCAGAACTCAAGGTGAAGAAACATCCAACATGGTAGAGTGTATCAACTCTAAAACCAATAGTAAGAGCTTCTTTGAAGTTCTTCTTCCAGATATGTACCTTTCCATTAACAAATGCCACCTTGAACCCTTTGTCTTCCATTACTGAAATAGACACAAGGTTATTCTTTAAATCAGGTACGTATAACACACTTTGTAAATAGAGGACTTGACCTTGAGATAGATGGAGGATCACAAAAGAAAAAAGATGAAAAATTATTAAGAGACTGAGACAAACCTCGAAGTAATGACCAAAGGAAATAAAATTAATAATTTCTCTAAAAAGAGACTCAAAACACCCAATTAACTTAATGGAGACTGATGCGAAAGTTGCTAACAGAAATTCAAACATAAGACTTTGACAGTCAAAATAAGTTGGGGCAAACATAGAGAATCTATTAATCTGGATCCTAAAAAGAGAATTCTTAATTTTTCCACAACCACGATTCCGCAGGTTTCAATGGAGAATAGCGCGGTACCGCACTGTTCTGAACTAAAAACCGTGGAGGCTAGGAAAGGTACATAAAAAATAAAAATTTATATTTTCTTTTCAGGGATTCTATTAAGTTATCTACCCAACCCAATTTTAAGACAAATAAAGATTAGAAGACTCTTAAAATTCAAAATAAAAAATAAAATAGAAAACTAAGTTCTATTCCCCAGTATGGTCGCCATTTTGTTAGACAGAAAAATCCCTCTTGCGAACAAGAGAGATATCCCTAGTATCCTAAGGATATCTAGAAACAAACAAACAAATGTAGACCATTTTCTCTAGACCATTATGCTTATGAATTATTAATTAACTATGGAGAAATGCTCCTACCTGAAGTCCAACAGTTGCTCGATCTTCAATCCAATCGGTCCAGAAGATATCGATCCAGCATGTAAGATCTGCAATCAAAGACAAGCGAAGAGGATCAAAATCATCTGCAAGATATGATAATTCAAAAGCAATAATCTATCTTAGTGATCAAGGAATCCAAGAATTAAATTATCCAGAAGATACATGAACAACTCAAGGAGAAAATAGAGTCCATTTGTATTAACTTTAAATAAAAAGAAGAAACTTTACAGCCTTGACACCTTGATGTTTGTACAAGTTCTTTCGAGGTCCCAAACAACCGTTTTCCTCAGTTTGACAAGACTCCAACTCTTTGAATCAGCATAAGGCTATGGCCATGAGTATGTAATCTCTCTCATGCCAATGATGCCAAATGTGGAGAGTATAATTTCTTCACCAATTCACCTCAAAACTACCAAGTTCTAATTCCCCTTGAGGCTGATACATGGTCTCAATTTATAGCAGAAGGAAGGTAGTTTTACTTCCAAAAAGGAAGGGATCAAGCCCTCTCATCATGGAATTTCAGCTCCAAAAACCAAGGGATAGCTCCATTTATGAAGGGATAAAGGTTCATGAATGCAAGGGGCGAAACTTGACCAGATAGCTCTTCTAGAAGGCCCCAGCTGGGAGAATATTCAACCAACTAGGCTTGTAGAACTTACTTTTCTTTTTATTTTACCTTTTACAAGGGTCCGCAGTTTTAATGAGCAGAATGTGTGGGATGTGCCATAGATTTTATAGCAATAAACCGCGGTACCGCAAGAAATGACTAGGAAAAGTGCGGAGTTAGGCTTCTTAGGATTTTTAAGAGCTTTTCTCTAGTTCCAAGACTTGTTTTGGGAACTTTATGTTTTTAGAATTCTAAGGAAGCAATAAATAGGTAATGATGAACCCATATAGACATATCAATGTTATGGTGACAAATTTCAGTGTAACAGAGATCTGTGGGATCAATTCTTATAGTGAAAGAAGATGGCAAGCAGTGGAAGGATAGAGATCGAGAAATTTAATGGTCAGAGTTTTGAGTTGTGGAAGCTCAATATGGAGGATCTTCTAGTGGATAAAGATTAGTGGATCATGGTAGATCCGAGTACTAAACCAACGGAAATGTCAGATGAAGACTAGAAGAAGTTGGACCGAAAGGAAAAGAGAAAAATACGGTTGTGTGTCTCAGATTCAGTAGTGTTGAATGTATCTGGGGAAGCTATTGTGAAGAATTTTTGGTAAAATATAGGGACTTTGTACCAATCTAAGTCTCTGGTGAATAAATTTTTCCCGCGGAAAAAGTTGTATAACCCGAGGATGAAGGATGGAGACTCGGTGATAGAGCATCTGAATTCCTTCAATACTGTGGTAAGTCAGCTGTTATCTATTGATATTAAAATCTCAGATGAAGATAAGTGAATATGTTTGTTTTTTTCTCTACCAGATTCATGGGGCAGTCTGGTTATCGCAGTAGGTAGCAATACAACTACCTTGAATTTTGATGACATTTTCTCAACCTTTCTTTCGGAGGAAATGAGACGAAGAAATATGGAGGGCCAGAATGGAGATGCCTTATCTGTACGAGGAAGGTCCCATAACAGAAACAAGAATAAGGTTTCAAGTGGGAGATATAAATCTATAGGGAGATATACATCTATAGGAAAGTTTGTAAAGGTGTGTTGGAAATGCAGAAAGAAAGGGCACTACAAAAAGGATTGTAGATCTAAGGCTCCTGAGAAAGGAAAGGGATCTGATGATGCTCCTTCTCCAGAGGAAAAAACCACCTCAGATGAAGGTGGGGATATGTATTTGGCTTCTTCTTCAAATACACATGTAGATCATGAGGCATGGTTTATTGACTTAGGTGCATCCTTTCACTTCACTCCTCATAGGGAGTTAATTTGCGAGTATGAGAAGTATATTGGTGGTGATGTCTTCGTAGGGGGTGATAGGAAGGCCAAAACCATCAGACGTATAAAATTCAAGCTGAAGCTACAAGGTGGAAGGATTAGAACACTCCTGTTATTTTGCATATTCTTGCAATGGCCATAAAACTGATTTATGTAAGAAAGATGGATGATGCAGGTGTAAAAACAGTGCTCGAGAAAGATACCTTCAAGATGGTTCAAGGAGCACTGGTATTAATGCAGGGAGTTTGGATTGGAACTCTGTGCAAGCTTTAGGGTAGCATTGCTATTGATGGGTGCAACAGTTATGTGGTTCCTGAAAGTGGAGCGGAAAGCCTAGCGGTCTTTGGAGAAAAGACCATGTTATGGCATCAAAGACTTGGACATATTGGAGATTACGGACTTCATATACTACATGAAAATGGTAAGGTAGAAGGAATGTCTAATTTCTCTCTGGATTTATATTTTTGTGAACATCGTGTATATGGGAAGTAGAATCGGTTGAGTTTTCATTCTGGTGCTAAGAGGGCGAACAAGATATTAGAGCTTGTGCACAATGATTTGTTTGGACGTGTGTCGATTCCATCACTGGGAAAATATGTGTACTATGTCTCATTCATAGATGAATTCTCAAGGAATACATGGATATATTTCTTGAGGAATAAATTTTAAGTCTTTGACAGATTTAAATAATTTAAGGCTCTAGTGGATAACTAGACAGAGAAGGAGAAAAAGGTGTTGAGGACAAATAATGGTGGAGAGTTTTGCAAGAAGGAATTTGAATAATTCTGTAAGAAGTGTGGTATAGCATGGCAGAAGACTAATCCATACACACCTCAACAAAATAGATTTGCTGAAAGAATGAACATAATGCTGATGGAAAAGGTAAGAAGCATGCTCAGTGGTACCGGGTTAGGACAGGAATTCTGGGCAGAAGCAATGGAGACTTCATGTTACCTAGTTAACAGATCACCTTCATTAGCGTTGGAGGATAAGACTCCACATGAGGTATGGACTGGTAATAAACCCTCTCTTTTACATCTAATGGTCTTTGGATGTGATGCATATGTACATGTTCCAAAGGAGAAAAGGACCAAGTTAGATAATAAATCTGAAAGGTGCATCTTTATTGGGTATAAGGATGGTTTAAAATGTTACAAGCTTTGGAACATAGAAACAAGGAAGGTTGTGTACAGCCGAGATTTGGTTTTTAGAGAGGTGAAATATGTTGTTAAACATGAAGTCCTACCAAAGGTACCTAAGAAGATAGAGTTTGAGCTAAAGGAGGATGAATCAGACTCTACAACAGAAGAAGATTTAGAAGAGGAGGAGCCACAAACTCCAGCTGTGAGAAGATCAGTTCGGGAAAGAAGGTAGCCAGAAAGGTATAATCCATATGCTTTCTATTCAAATTTTTCTTTAACTATCACTGATGATGATCCCAGAACTGTCAGGGAGTTAGTGGATTCAGAGGATGGAAAACTCTGGAAGGGGGGCATGGTTGATGAAATGGAAACCTTGCACAAAAATAAGGCATGGGATCTGGTGGAGTTGTCGGATGGAAGGAATACCATTGGGAGAAAATGGGTGTTTAAGAAGAAAATGAATGTAGAAGGAAAGGTGGAGAAATAAAAAGCTTGATTGGTAGCAAAATGTTATTCCCAAGTGCCGAGAATTGATTTTGCTGATATTTTTTCTCCTATTGCCAAGGTTACTTCTATTATATTACTTTTATCTATTGTCGTTGCCTTTGATTTTGAGGTAGAACAGATGGATGTGAAGACAAAATTTCTTCATAGGGACCTGGAAGAGGAGATCTACATGAAGCAACCTAAAGGATTTATGGTGAAGGGTAAGAAAGAACTAGTATGCATGTTAAAAAAGACTTTGTATGGGTTAAAACAGTCACGAAGGATGTGGTATCATAAATTTGATACCTATATACGGGGACTTGGATTCACTATAAGCAAAGAGGAACATTGTGTGTATTTTAAATTAATTGGTGATCGTGTTATTTATTTGGTCTTGTATGTGGATGATATGTTGATTATTGGAAACGACAAAGAAATTATCGAGGATTTGAAGACCCAATTGTTCTCCAAATTCAACATGAAGGATATTGGTGTTGCAAAATATATTTTGGGCATGGAAATTAAGAGAGATCGGGCAAAGAGGAAGCTCTGGTTAAACCAGAGGAAGTATGTTAAGACAATATTTTAGAGGTTCAATATGCAGGATATTAAACTAGTGAAGGTTCCTATTCCTATAGGTGTAAAGCTATCTACTGAACAGTGTCCAAAGACACAAGAAGAAGAGGAGGACATGTCCCGTGTTCCATATGCAAGTGAAGTGGGTAGCCCAAGGTATGAAATGGTCTGTACTAGACTAGACATTGCACATGTAGTGGGATTAGTGAGAAGGTTTATGTCAAAACCAGGAAAGGAGCATTGGATAGCACTGAAGCGGATTTTTGGATATTTGTGTGGCGCTAGTGATTATGGTTTGTGTTACCAGGGAAGACCAAGATTGGACAGAGTTTTGGACATTAATGGTTTTTTTTATGCAAACTGGGCTGGAGATCTGGACCAAAGAATATCTATAAGTGGGTATGTGTTTAGCCTATTTGGAGGTGCAGTCAGTTGGATGAGTAAAAGACACTCTGTAGTGGCTCTTTCAACTATAGAGGTAGAATACATGGAAACCACTCATGAAAGCAAGGAAGCAGTTTGGTTTTAGATATTGTGTTCAAGTATGGAGTGGGTGCAGTGAGCTATAAGGATAGACTGTGATAGCCAAAGTGAAATTTTCTTGGCTAAGACCCATGCGTATCATTCAAACACAAAGAAAATTGATGTTAAATATCACTTTGTGAGAGATATGGTAGAGGATAAAAGGGTTTTGCTGATAAAGGTGGACACTTTGAATAATGTTGCAGATGCATTGGCAAAGTCTATGAGTACTCAGAAGTTCTCTTGGTATAGAGAAAAAATGGGTGTTACAAAGGTGGACTAATGACTAATCTTTCCTATGGCCCCATCTGGAAAGAAAACAACAATTGGGAGAATGTTGGGTATGTGTTATATTCTTTCCTTTGGACCCTATTTTTCGGTTGGTAGACCCACCCATGGTTTTGTGCATGGGTTTGCACATGGTTTTGGGGCATCATGGTTTTCGGCCCCTAGTATTTTTTAGATCCAGTCAAGGGAACTACGGTTGTGTTCTAATCCAGGGTTAATGGATTGGGGTTTATGAATTCTTTGGCATGTATATATGTGTTGTAATACTAAAAGGAATATAGTGAAAAATCAAGATGGTAGTCTTGATTTGGGATCCAGGGGAAAATATCTGTGTATATCTGCTTTATGTTTTATTCTCTCGCTATTGTTTATTTTATGTCTTTAAGATTCGTTTGCAGATAATTTCTGTACAGGGTTAAAACCTACACACTATGCAGATAAGTAAGGATAATATTCAAGAAACTATAGGGGAAATTCCTGAAGGCTTGGAAAGTAAATTGAAATAGAGGTAGATTGGAGAGGTAGTAGGGAGGAAAAAAATGCAGAGGAAGAATTCGAGTGGAAAAAGGAATTTGAGAGGGAGAAGAGAATGCATAGGAAGAGTAGACTGTGTATGAAAAGGAGAAACTATGTTGGGGAAAATAATAGGATGTGTGGGAATGGAAATGCATTTCCCTGAAGAAGTATTATTTTTTATGGGTAGTAAAATTCAATACAGTCATCTACATACACATACATGTATTCATTGTTGTCCAGTAGTCTTGTGAAATAATTTCCATCTACTTAATATTTTTTCTTTCGAAAAATAGGTTCAAGCCCATAGTTGAGGCTTGTTTCACTTGAGGATTCCCATTAGTGGAATGATGATGTGGAGGTTGAGACTAGGGATGGTATTTAGACGAAAGTGGAGGACACTGTAGGGCCTTCCTCGGAAGAAAATTACATAGCAAGATTTTTCTCCAAATCCATTGTGCGTTTATTGATTCAAACCTAAGAGAATAGTAGGAGAAACACTTGTGTAGAAGGACTTGAAAATTACTATGAGAGGTAAAATGGAATACTCAGATAATTTCTTCAAGAGATCCAATGGATATACATTTCCTATAACATTCACAGTCATCATGGGTCTTGCTAAATCTGGGAAGTCAACACTACTCAAAACGCTTGTAGGTTTATTACATGAGTCTACAAAAATTATGGAGAATATTAGCATATGTAATATACCATCTATAGGTGAATGTCTGCATCTAGAATCCGAATTCGCTTAGAGGAAGCAGAGGGAAAAAACAACATTTCCATAGGTCAAAGCACTCATGCAAAATTTGGTTGAGCATGTGGAGATATGGACGAGTTTTCTAATGCGAAGAATAATGGTCTTTGGATTCCCCATAGGGCTGAAGGGTGGAGATAGTTTTCTTTGGATTCCCTTGATAGTTAGGGTAGAGGCTTATTTCCTTGGACTCCTGGTAAGGAGAATTTTGAAGCCTTAATTTCTTTCCATATTGGTTCTCGCATTGGCTTTTGGATTCCCAAGGTTGGGTGAAACCAATGCATGTTCTTTATCTAATAGTGGAGGCATCATCCTATATAATCCCTTTCTTCCTTGAGGATGGAGACTTAAATTATTCGTATTCCCTTGTGTTTTATTGAGAGTGGAGGTGGAAGGCCATTGGAATCCCTAATTAAATATCGATTGCCATAAAATTAGTTGGTGGGTGGAGCTGATTGGTCCTCTGGAATCCCTATTTGAACTACAAGTCTTGCTTTCATTCCTTGAACAAACCTCCTTGACTCTAGAATCTAGCTCAGGGGTGATTGGGCTACAAGGAATGCCATAATGAAACCCAATTTATGGTTGGGTAGATAGTTTCATTCCACAACTCAGTTTCCTAGTCATACTCTAAGATAAGTATCTACTACATTTATCAATTGTAATGAATTTATTTTTTTATGATATTTGAGCTCAAATGATGCCATTGATGTATGACCCATGACCCGTGAAGTGGTTTTTCATATATATATGACATGGTTGTTGATACTATTCTCTTGCAATGCTTGTATAATGATGTGTGTGATGGAGCTCTTATTTCAATAACTGATATTCAACCTTGTATGTGAATAACCACCATAAATTTTGATTCTAACTATAAATGTTGGGCTAGGAAGTGCTTAGAAATGAGTTGAATGCCGTATATATGAGTATGTCCTTGCACAATTGAAATAATACAATACAATATTGAGTACTTAAATCATGAACCTTATGTGTGCATGGAAATATAAATAATTTTGTGAATAACTTATGCTCCCTCATAGTACCAAAGCGAGGTTAGGATATATCCCACGTATGCCTTTGATCATGTGAAAATTACATTATTATGTATGCATAAACTCTTGAGTCTAGTTAATCTTAGCATTAAGGGTGCCTATGGACATTATACATGATTATGAATCTTGAAATGATATATACATGTGTGGTAGAAGGAATGCTGCAATTCAAAGCCTAGATCTTTCTTGATAATTTAATTTTGTAGTAGAAAATACATCTTTGTCCCATAGGCCCCCGATAAAGAGTATTGTTATTTTTTGATATTTTACCTAATATCTAGGTGAGTTGTCCACATCCTTTAAAACCAAAATTTCATGTTATTAAGGCATTGGGGCTTCTAATGAATCATTAATATAGGCCACGAGGAAAAATTATATGACTCGACTGATATGTTTGAATTGAGAAGATGGTGTTCACCTAATAGAAAGTGATCAAGGTATTTTGAAGGCCCTCTAAACCTAAACCTCACATCTCTTCAAATACACTTCCACCTCTTTTGAACCCAATTCACCCTCCCCCTGACTCTACACCAATATATATGTGGAGAGGCATAAAGAATATACAAGGGGATTAATTTATGAGATTCAAATGCAATGATGAGAAGATAAAAAAATTAGCACTAATATGGATCAATGTTAGTCCCTCTTCGGGTCTAAATGATCCCAAATCCTCCATGGGATGATGAATTTAATTCTAGGCTTGTTAGAACATGGTCACCTACAAAGCTACGAATCTGGTCCATTCTGTATATTTTTTATTATATTTAGTCTAACGCAGGGGTTTTGGGGTGGGTCAAAGCCCCTAATGCATTGTAAGCAGGTCAAGGGTAGACCAAGAGTCCGCAAACCATGGTTTGCGGACCATTGGATGTGTAGGCTAAATTAGTATAAATAGTTGAACCTTTTTGAGTCGATAGGTAGAGAATGAATAGAGATTGATGTGAATTACGAATTGCTAGATCTTGGGTTGGGTTGCTTGGGTTAGGAATCCTGCTGACTGTGTGCACGGAGATCCTCTATCCTGCTGTGTGTGGACCCTACTGGTTGTGTGTGCAGGTGGTATTCAGGGAATGTAAGAGGATTTTGATAAGTAACATATGTGAAGTATTGCTGAAACATATGATGTTGTCCGGATCTGTTCTGTTATGATTGATGCGAACTAAGATTGTCTGATTAAGCTACGAACTTATATGTTTTATCTCTGTGGTATGAAAGTATCTACATCTAGTATATTACTGTGATGTGATTGTTGTTGCACTTACTGATTACATCTCTGTTAATGAACGTTAAATATCTGTGTTGAAAATATTGGCTGCGATTATGTTGTTTTCTAGTTGTAATTGATGATACGCACATGGATGTGAACCTGCTAGAGTAGATTCGATAAGAAATATAAGTCTGGTTATGTTCTGGACCCTGTGAATCACCCTTCTGTGTAGATCTGATAATTGTGGGCCTGCGTTATTACCTACTCTCTCTCAGGGTGCAGAAACTTGGTTCCAACACCCTCCCATAGTGCTTCGGGTGAGACTTTGACCAGGAAAGCGGTCATCAAACCAGAGGGCCTAAACCTGCAAAAGGAAAGGGAAACCTTTATCGTAGCTTAGCAGAACTTCACAGAAGCATCTACTTCGCAGGTCCCTGCGGCCACCGAAGAAGGAGAGGGGGTCCAAGTATTTTTACAAGCATGCATGAAACTGCTACGCAACCACTAGGTCATTGAGAACCTCTAGGCACTATTAAACAGTTGTGCAGAGAAAAAAAACCCGCCCTTGGAAGTTAAGGATGTAAACACACTATACAAGTACAAGAAACGCACTCGTAGGGAAATGCGGCTCATAGCACAAATTGGGGATTACAAAATGGAGCAATTTATTTTGGATCTAGGGTTGGACGCGAACGTGCTTCCCAAGCAAACTTGGCAGCGCATGGGATAACCTAAGTTAGAATGGTCCACTACCTAGATATGCATGGACAATCACCAAAAATTCATACCTTTAGGACGGTTATCACAGGTCGTAGTGGATATCGCAGGAGTTAAGATCCGGGCTGACTTTGAATTCATTCAAATTGTGGAAGATGTAGACCCTTACCTTGCGCTCCTAGTGTTGGACTGGGCCATCGACATGGGAAGTATTATCAACTTGAAGAAGAGAAGCATGGTATTTGAGAATGGAGGGATGCGAGTGATAGTCCCTTTAGACCCCGCAGAACGAGAAAGGTATACGGAGACGGTGCGTATCAACGAGGAGGTGGATCACATATACAAGTTAACTATGCAAGATGAAGAATGGATCAACCCTACGGCTGATAGTATGCTCTGTTGGGAAAAGGATAGCGACTATTTTTCTGACTCTGATGGAGAATTGGAAAATTAGAAAAACCGGTGGCACGACATATCCGCGTTGAGATGTCTCAGAATTACAAAGTATTTCTGATGTATATCCTTAGAGGTATGAGATCTGCCCTACTTTGATGGTTCTGGTAACATTAAGGAATTTTTGCAATCATTCGAAGTTGAAGTTCCAAAGGAACGAAGGTTATGGGCCCTCAATATCGCCCTATGCGTAGCATTTGTGAATTGGTGGGGTGAGTGTCAGGCAGCATGCCAAGAATGGGGGGCATGTTGGACTATGTTACTCCTGCACTTCGACCCTCTGGTTCACTTACGCAGGGAACAACCCGGACTGGTAATCCGAAGGTGTGAAAACTTGCATAAGATAACTACCGCTAGCGGGAAAGGGTGTGTAAATGATAGGTGCATCTCCTATAGAAAATCTCTCAAGATGGTGAGTACTATGGAAGCTATGGATCTGGCAGCACATACAAATATGAAATAACTGCGCTCGCTCCTCCACTTCGCAGGCTACTATAGAGAACCAAGGCAGGAGTACACATTAATGACAACACCTCTGAAAGAGTTGCTTCGCAAGGCCATTTCAGTTCGCAGGGACATTGAGTGTTAAGGGCGCTTCAAACTAGTAAAGAAAAAAATAGGCCCACTCAGAACGCAGATGGAACGTTGGGTAGATCACCGTGTGCACAGGTGGCCCGCTAAACGCACACAGACACGCTGGGAGCGCAAGTGTGTGTTGAGCGCACCAGAGTTGCGAAAACTAGCCATTGGGACAGTCAAATCGAGTAAAATGCAAAATCTACCATTGAATGGAGCAGGCGGCTGGCATTTAATGAGGCGATTGCGGGAGATTTTTTACCGTTTACATGATGGTAAGTTCCAAGTGAAGCTTTCCCAACCACTGACTGATCACGTTAGATATAAAATGGGTTGAACAGACCAGACAAGGGTTCTGTATCAGTTATATAGCTTGTACTTGGCATATTTTATCGTGACGATTTGGCGCTGTAAGACGCTCTGTGTTTATAATGTCTCCTTCATGTCCAAGAAACCTACTCCCTCAGACAATAGGAACTCAAAGTTTGTTTTTCGCACCAGGATGACGGCTACGAACCCTGCTGAGCCTTCTAAAACAATGACCTCGGTAGAACAGGGGACTGAGGAAGTGGTGGAAATCAAGTTTGAGGTGGAAGAGATTCTCTCCATGCCGATCCCAACCACGAGGAAATGAAAATCAAAGGCGTAGAGCTCTAGAAATCCCCTGAAGCCCACAAAATGGGCTGTAGGGAAGCCACAAACTTCCCCCCGAACCACAAAATCCCTGTAGGCAACTCAGGAGGAAGCACAACCCGTCGAGCCAATTCACTGGTTACCTCCCTTTGTTCGACCGTGTAGGACATTGACGTGCACATCGAAGAATCTTGATGGCCTGGTTGCTTACCTGCATATGCCACTGACCCCAGGCGAGGTCCCCATCATTGGCGAACCTTTCGGTAAGCTTCATGAGGTCAAGTTTGACGATCACGACCTAGCCAACTTCGAAGAATTCCCTGAACTAGCATCTGCATTATACCTCGATGCGATTCATGATGACAATGGATTTATAGTCATCTCCCAACGCTGGGTGTGTGGGTTGGCTGGGTCTGAGCTCTTGAACTTACTCAGGATGCCCCATTTTGGTCATTACAATATTACAGACCAATTCGCATGACAGCCTCTCGCCCTAATTCACGATGGTTACCTCTGGATCTAGGACAGGACTCCTATTGATGTTGCGCTAATTCATAGGATTAATAGTCTCCCAATGAACGAACCAAGCCCTCTAGAGCGAGTGGGTAAGAAATATGAAGCCGAGACTGCTGAATTTGTGTGCCAAAAATACAAGGTGGAGCGGAATACCCGGGGCTTTATCATCAAATCCATCAATGATCCCGTGATGCAACTTGACACGATGTTGTTGGCATACAATTTTATGTGAAAATGCCAAGTCACCACCGTCCCCACCTATGTGATCCAGCTAGCGGACCAATGTGGGAAGGGGGTCTGTTTCAATTGGGCTCAGTACTTATGTGATGAATTTTTGGCCAACGTCCAAGAATCCCAGGACATAGGGTGTGCTTTTTTTTACTCGTGGTTGTTGTTCCTCATAGAGTTGGTCACGTGGGAAGCTCCTACAGAGTTTTTCCTCCCAGAGCTTACCCCATATATGTGTGAAAGAGCCTGTTATGCACACTTGTGGGACTCCAAGGATGCGCAACACATAGAGGAAAATTAAGTATTCTGGATCCTCTTCCAAAGAAGCGTGGCAGCTGCCATCAACTCTCGACCATGGTTATCACCCACAGTCTAGGACACATACAAGTGCATCGTGACCTTTCAGGTGACCATGCACAACATAAAAATTCGGAGCTGAAAGGAGAAAGCTTGGACTTCGCTCCCCTATATGGTCACAGACGAAGAAATTTACAATGTTATTGCACTCTGGCCCCCATAGTGGAATATTGGCTTCAAGACTAGGGCGCAAGGCCCTAAAGATGCTATCATAACACAAGTAATTCCCCTTGTCACTATTAAGGATATTGGAGGCTCTAGCAAGAGTACCGAGAAGGACAGAAAACTGGTTGCGAAGAAATATGTGCAACAGAAGCGGACTGATGAGAAGGACACTGAAGAAGCACCATAGAAATATTCGCAGCCTGACTTAGGGACAGAAGGAGGGGATGCAGGAGGAACTGCATCCCCTCACGGGACAAAACGCACAGGCGAGCCTGCCAAAGGACCCCGGAAGAAGCAACGCGCTCAGCGGACTGAACACGATGAAACTTTCACCTTGACAATGGTGACCTTCAACAAATTATTGATGCAGTCTCTCTAGCCACGTAGGATCGATGGGAATCCCTCAAAGAACAGAAGAAGGCTGCGCTTGCCACATTACAGGTTGAGCTCCGCAAGCTGCAACTAAAGATAGACACACTGCACACCAATGTGACTTTGGTATGGACGCCACAAACCACCAACAGTGCTACGCTCACAATGATAGAAAGCCGCCCCTTCCTTTTTCTTGGTGCTGCCCTTATGATCATTCTGCCTGACCTGAGCACGCAGGTCCATAGTTGTCGGGAGGTACAACTAGACTTAGCCAGACTACCCTAAGATTTTTTGCAGGGGTTCCACACGGGTATATTTCAGGAGATTCAGTACCGGGACCTACAGATTCACTAAAAGCTAGGATTGGCTGAGAAAATGATCATTGAAAGCAATGCCGCAATCACACTTGCCACCATGTAGCAAAAGGAGCTCGAAATTTTCATTCACCAGCTCTGCGCAGAAGTTCCAGTAGAGATTTCGGCTACCGCTATGCCCCAGGCAAAGGTTTAGGGGTTGGTCGCCGCATTGAAGGCATCTCAAACAGAGGTTGGCGAAGGTTAAGTCACGGATGGAGCAGCATATTTCCGATATGCAGGCTAACTTGCAGCCCAAAATGACTCAGGAGGTGCAAGCCCATCGATCTGCACTGGTCACCGCAAATACGAACATCATCACAGGGCAGATCATGCAGGGTTCTCAACTACTGGAAACTGCCATGCAGCTATGGATCAAGGTCCAAAACGATCCCCTCCTGCATGAAATAACCCAGGTCCTACGACAGAAAGAGGAGACATTTGAAATGTTGGGAGCCACCCTGCCCATGTTGGTTCCTGCCCAGCGCTTGGCATGACTACGAACTAGCCAAGACCTCCATGTTAAGATAGAAGAGCTTTAACAGAAGCAGAAGGACATCTACGACCGCCTAAAGCCTTGGGCTGCTGACGCCCTTAAGTTGTCATAGGATGCTAATATATTCATGAAGCAGCTCAACCAGAATCTAGAAAGTGTCACCGCTATGACGGAAGGCCCGATTTCACAAAAAATGGTCAACATCACCTAGAATGCTACTGCCTAAAGTGAAGTCGTGCTGCCCCCATTCGCTAAAGAGCTCAAATTTTTGCAGGTGTAGGTGGATACCCCACCATCTCAGTGACTTGGGATGAGTCACAAGATTGTGTTGGGGAACTATTGGAACAAGGTCTCCTAAAAAGTTGCGAATCTGATCCATTTTGTATATTTTTTATTATATTTAGTCTAACGCAGGGGTTTTGGGGTGGGTAAAAGACCCTAAATGCATTGTAAGCGGGTCAAGGGTAGACCAAGAGTCTGCAAACCATGATTTGTGGACCATTGTATGTGTAGGATAAAGTAGTATAAATAGTTGAACATTTTTGAGTCGATAGCTAGGGAATGAATAGAGATTGATTTGAAGTACGAATTGCTAGATCTTGGGTTGGGTTGTTTGGGTTAGGACTCCTGTGGGCTGTGTTCGCAGAGATCCTTTGTCCTACTGTGTGCGGACCCTGCTGGCTATGTGCACAGGTGGTATTCGGGGAATGTAAGAGGTTTTTTATATGTAATATATGCGAAGTATTGCTGAAACATATGATGTTGTCCAGATCTGTTCTGTTATGATCGATGCAAACTAAGATTATCTGATTAAGCTGCGAACTCATCTGTTTTATCTCTGTGGTATGAAAGTATATGCATTTAGTATATTACTCTGACGTGAATGTTGTTGCACTCACTGATTACATCTCTGTTAATGAACTCGAACTATCTGTGTTAACAATATTGGCTGTGATTATGTTGTTTTATGGTTGTAATTGATTATACTCACGTGGATGCGAACCTGCTAGAGCAGATATGATAAGAAATATAAGTCTGGTTACGTTCTGGACCTTGCAAATCACCCTTCTGTGTAGATATGATAATTGCGGGCCTACGTTATTACCTACTCTCTCTCAGGGTGCAAAAAGTTGGTTCCAGCAGCCTCCCATACTGCTTCAGGTGAGACTTTGACTTGCGCAAGCAGGTCACTGCCGAAAGGGCTAGTAGTATAGGGGTTTGTTGGCAAACCTTCACCTCCGAACCTCGGTTAGGACCCCTCGAGCCAAAAATACTACAATCACCATAAAATGGGTTATAATTTAAACTCACTACATAGTTGTGTTATTATAATTTTTACATTCTCAAAGAATATTTTTCCTGAAATGTCAAATTACCAGTCTCAAATCCTTTATATCCTTGATATTTCACTTCTACCTCTGATCCATCAATATACCTATAGAGATATGTTTTATTATGTACAAGATGTTAGGAATCTGTCATTTTAGCAGATTGGTGAGACTAAAATTGCAGAAGCAACATCCTTTCAACCAACTTTGGGATTCTAGGATCTAGCCCTCCTGAATCCGGAGAGGGATCTCTCCAATAAGTGCAAAGATGGATTTGTCTTTGAAGTTTGGGGTAATGATATTAGGCTAGTTATGAAGGCCAACGGTTTTGTTTTTTTTTTTGGATGGTTGAGCATGAATATTACTTGAGGGGAAAGTTCTAAATGCAAAACAGTTTCAAAGGTGAGAAGTTGCAAGTGAATAGAACAGCTTTGGCTAAAGAGATAGATATAACGCTGGTTTTTAGTCCATTGGGATGTGGAGTCATAACAGGGCTTTAATTGAGCAACAACATCGAGAGTGATCCAAGGGACAAGTCATCTATATCACAAGATTATTGAGATTAGAATGATGGAATGGAAACAGTAAAGTGTTGGAAGGATGGAAACTGATAATAATTTCACAAAGGATTTATAGTCAGTCCAAACAAGAAAAGCCTCTTAAGTAATTGTTTAAAACCAACCAAGTGCAAGGCTAACCATTGACTTCTTGGGCAAGTTTGTATTAAAGCAGCTTAATTAACAAACAATCCAGTAATCCACATAATTACCTTCAGAAAGTATGAAAACATATAAGAGAAGATAGATTGTAAACTTAAGATCAGATAAAGTACTTTTAAACCTAGTCTGCTTTCAGTCAACACCAAGGGAAACTTTCAGAATCTGCTTTTGGAGAAAAACTAGGACCAGGGCACACGATATCTTCCATAGTCATCTTTAATAAGAAAAATAAGGAAAATAACTTGAACAATGTTTAAAGCAAACAGTAGGATGAGGGAACTCCAGCATTCCTAACTGCTTAAACTGTATTAAATCATTCTTAAATAAACAAATTAGTGGAAAACACTGAGATAAAGATTTTCAATCAAAGAAGGTTACTGATGTACAGCAGGTCCTAACTCTATAAATGTTGTTCTTTATCAAAGAATAGTGAACAATATGACATACATAGAAGGAAAACAATAACAAATAAAGGAGCACTTCACCAGTGATATAGACTAGGATCCCAAGAAAAAACTTGTTATTGATTTCAAACCAGTTACAGTACTCAGGTCCAATGTTTTAGTTCAGCAATAATCTTCACTATTCAACCTAACTAATCTATCACAAGCAAAGCTCCAAGGGCCAGTGAACACTATTTACAATCAGAATTTTAAGCTCAAATGTATTTCAAAGTTCTGCAACCAACCCCTCACTCATCTTCTGCAGAAGTATATATAGAAGAATGAGGAGGTGAGATCTGAAAAAATATCTCCAATTTACAATTAATACAGACTTAATGGCTTCTTGGCCTTTGAGGGGCTCAATGAAGAAACTTACATACATATCCTCTGTATTAAATGATTTACATAAAGATTTAAGCTTGTTGGGAGCTTTTGTTGACTTTGAGGCTCTATGTGACATCGAAGTAACTCTGCAGATGTTTTCCATTAATTTCCTTGGCAGAGTTTCCTCTTTGGCTGTGTTTTGAGAGAAATATCTGATCCCGATCAATAAATTCGGCCTCTGATTGAATACTTTGAGGCACAGGTGGCATCGTGGTAGCTAGAGGGATAAATTTTCCTCAGATGTGGTGGTGGAAGCGCTCTTGTTGATAAAACCCTTAAGATTTTCTTTAAACTGTGTTTTAAATCAGGGGTTAGGCTTTTGATAAACATTCTTAGCTGTGATCCCCGCGAAATCTGCCTTTTAATCCTCTGTTCTGATAAAATTTGGCCTTCGTCACTGATACTCTCTGACTGTGCCCGATTCATGGTTTTTGCTAATGTACAGGGCTGCGCAGGGGCAATATGGCATCAATGCCTGAAGAAACACTGATGAAACGTGTTATTAGCACCCTGTGATGATTTTCTTTGATGAATCGAAGGCAGGAAGATCGTCATCCTCTGCCTTCAAATTTTTCTTCAAAAATGGCGAAAAACCATTTAAACCCTGCAAAATACAAACAAATATTAAAAAATCCTGAATATATAGGTTTATTTGCTATAGAGGACGTGTGGGGGAAGCGTGGCTATTGGATGGCATCATCCAACAGTCAGGATTGATTGGGAGAAGTGATAGAGAAGGCAGAATATTTCTTTAAATCAGAGCCGTCAATCGCACAGAGATCGACAGTTGGGAGCGGAAACAGAAAGTCAAAGCGGAAAATGTTTGACCGGGTGATGAATCAGGGCGATGGAATATGGACCGTCGATCTGTAGATCAGATCGACGGTGGAGATTTAATGAATGCCGCGTCGTAGCCCGGTTAACTGTCATGCAACTTTGGTGACCGATAGCCGTTGGATGGCCCACCCCAGATCGGATGGTGTACAGCGATATCGCGTGGGGTCCACGTCTGAACGTTAACACACGATGGCCGACGGTTTTATGAACAATGCCCAGGCCATGCGTCAACTGATGAGTGGAATCGCTGGCGATCAGGAAAAAACTGTCGTCGCCCAAAGGCGGTGCGATGAATACCGCGCGGTTTTTTGAATGGGTTAGTGGATGGTGGGGACCACCGGGGTGACAGGCTCTGGGCCATCGATCTGCAAATCAGATCAACGGTGGAGATTGACTGGGGTTTTTTAACCGGTAGAAAAGATTATGATATAATAAAAATAATAAAAAATTAACATAACCAAAGGTTTATATTAATTTATTAATTGGCTTGGCACCCGACTGCGGGGCCTTTAGGTGTATGGGAAATAATGTGACCGAGGGTCAATGGGAAAAAGGGCTAGGACCCATATATGCCCAAAATGTGGGTTTTTATAGTTTTTCAATGATTTTCAAAGGGTTAGAGAGGTTCGGATAAGGCAAAGAAGGAGTCTTTAAACCTTATAAAAGGGATTTTGATGAAGGGGGAATGGGAAAAACATGAAAATGAGGGATTTTCGTGGGAAATAGAGGGATAGAAAATGAGGTTAGCTTTGGAAAAGGGGAAAAATGGGAAAAGGGTCTTGCAACAGTATTCTTTCTTGGGAATCAGCAGGATTTCTAAGTGTAAAATGGGAACAGCAGTGAAGTTCAGACAGAGGATAGGCATGAGGCCGTCAAGAGTCTTCAAGAGCCAACAATTTTTAGCAATGAAATTTGTTCCTTGAAGGCTCAAAAATTCTTAGCCACCTTTTGCTATAACAAATATTATAGGTGGATAACAGTGACTCCACTTGGGGATGATGCCTTCTTGAAGGCATCAAGAACTTCAGACTTGCATTCTCTGGGAGGCTGACCTGTGCCACATCCATTATGTTCTCTGGGAGGATGACCTGTGCCTGATCCATTGGGCTGCCTTTCTTTCTGTGGATGATGTGCTCTGAAAACATATTAGCAGCCATGAAAACAATGGACCTTCATCAATACAAACTTTCTACCTACCCAATCCTACTGAACTAACATTTTTTATTCATTAGAGTGCACTTGGATTGGAAAACTCTTTTACAACATTTTATTATTTCAAAAGCATAAAACTAATCTAATTCTACTCCTTATTTCTCCATGAACTCAGATTAAACAGTTGAGTTCAGATGCTTCTCTACCTAGTCTACTATCTGTTGGGATTAAACTTTCCAACAGATTTTTATTCTCTAAATTCTATAACAGAAATTTAAAGGCATTCAAGTCAGGATTAAACAGTCTAACTTGAAGCTGGTCCATGGAAAATAAGACAAACTGCACATAGACATTTATTTTGCAGAAAATTTAAACAAAATGGAAGGCTTAAGATCTGAAAGTTTCTTATCATGACCTTCTTTTTTTACAGCTCTGTTTTGACTTTTGTTTGAGATGTTCCTCCTCTGTTCTCTGGTTCATATTTTGAGCTAATTAGAACTAGATTTACATCTTTTTTGACTCAGAAAATGAAACAAATTTGAGTCATCTCTCTTTGGAAACTTAGGTTCAGATTTTGATCTTGTTTGAACCTTTAATTTCTACCCTAATATATCTACTGATAAGCCAAGATTAAACAGTTTGGCAAATCGAATTCACTATCCTATCAGCAGAAAATTTAAAACTAATTAGTCAAGATTAGGCTGTTTGACTAACTAGAAGTGTGTTTTGTAGGAGTGGCATTTAAGCTTGCACACTTTCAGATTTTGTTTCTCTTTTTTGGTATGGGGCTATACCTTTCTTGTTTTGACAATCTGCCCTCTTTTCTTTCTTTTCTTTGTTTTTGTATTTTTGAATTTTTTTATTTTTCTTCAAAGCAAAAAACAACAACTAATCTACATGCTCAGAACTGAGCTTTATTGACATTCCTATCTAACCTATTCTAAACATGGAGTATTTACATTTATCATATGATACAAAAATTCCAATGCAGCTAGCTGAGTAATGTCAAGAAGAAGTAGAAACTCTGGCTGCTTTTCAGAGGTATCCATAGAACATATTGAAGATTAACCTTCAATATCAAGGCTATCACAGAAGGTGACAACTTTTCATGTCTCTGGCTCTTGCAAAGGATCACTGCTTGATAATTTGAGCCAGTTGGGAATTCCACACACTCTTCCATAAGATCAACAAAGAAAAGATGAATATTCTCTTCTTTTTGGCCCTCCACAATTGGTAGATTATCTACTTCCAAGACATCAGCTTTGAGGACTATCTCTTCAGTATGTAGCTTGGAAGTATCGTCATCTTTAACCTGCACAATAGAAAACAGTGAAATATTTTCTTTCTCTAAACATATGCTTGCTTCTAATATACATTCAGGTTCTTTGTATGACAGTTTGATATCAATGATAGGAGAAGTTTCTTCTTGGGAAGATGGTATATCCACAGCAAGATAGTCTTGTATTTGTTTCTCTCCCTCTTCTTCATCATCATCTGAACTGGAGGACTCATCATATTTGGCAGTGTTGTCCTCCTGTAGCCCTGGTATGCTTGGATTCAGTGGGCTAAACTCTGTGAAGAGATTATTATATTCTTGAGTGGGGTGTATTCAATGGTTTCCTCTTGCTCAAAAATTTCTTCATTACTCTTCTCTTCACCTTCTGAGTTGAAAGGCTACTGATTCCCAATTAAGTGAAAGATTTTTATGATGAATCAAAAAGGATTATTTCGGCTTTCAAGCTGATGATGGTGAAACTCATAACACCAATCAAATGTTGGTTTCCTTGCATGATTAGTTTCTGCTTGGAAATCATCATCATCATAAGACTGATTGAAGTTTGAAAATTTATTATAATAAACATTTTGATTAGTCAAACATATTGGGATATCAGTAGGTCCTTCTTCATTCTGATCTACAAAAGAACTTTCTAAAACTGTACAACATAGTTCTCTATGTGAATGGGCAAGAGTGTTTGTTTTGCAAAAAGTTTCAGAGACTGATTGTTTATAAATAGTCTGATCTATTTCCTTCTCTGTCAAAGGGGAAGATGTTTCCATGTCCTTTTGAACAGAAGTATAACAGTGTTCTGTCTCTTGTGAAGACTGATTTTGAGGCTGGATGTCTTCTTGAGCCTCAGCCATAAGGGATGATGAATCAATATCTGAGTTTTCAGTGATATCTTGAGGGATGTTCTTAATTTCTTGGATCATCTCTTCCTCAATTGATTCATCTATGTTCTTAAAATTTTTCAATAGGAGATTAAACTCATGAATGGCTGTTAAAAGATCTTCAGGATGCATCTCTTCCAAAGCTTCCTCACTATCTATAATGTGTTGGGTGATGTTTTTTGATGGATCATAATATATTGCACCCAAAGATAATGATGTAGTGTTTTATTTATAGTTCTCATAGAACACATATTCAAGGTCTCTTAAAGAAAACAAACTACTAGATCTTAAGCATTCATACCAATCCCTAGCTTTTCCTTCTAATGTTAACATGAACATTTTCATTAGGCAGTCTTCATACCATTCAACTTTCAACCTCCATACATGTATATGAAATTTGATGAGATGTAATAGAGGGTCATCAAACTTTTCACTTTGAAAAACAGGAAGGTTGTCATCCCAATTCACCTGGGGCATCTTATGTGGAAACCCAAGGATATGATCTCTACTGATTGGGGCATATCTTCGTTGTATTCTTGGAATCATGTTTGTAAATCAAGAAAGAGGTCACTGTGTCTGGTCAATCAGTTCAGGGTCTTCTACCAGTGGAGTCATTTGGTCTTCTGGAAGTTTCAGAGTGTGGAGTCGCCAGGTGGAAGATTTTTAGCTCCTAAGGAGGTAAAATGTTTAATGGTCCACCACCATGTGTTTCTTGTAGAGCTGCAAGGTTTTCAGGAACTGAATTAGCTCTCAAGGGTGATCTGAAAATAGTTGACAATTTAATCCTAGGAGACTTCCTAAGAATAATTTCTGGGTTATCAACTATATCAGGTGGGTTAGGGTCAGGATGGGCTCTAGTGTGAATATTTCTAGGAGCCACTATGCTGTGTTTTTCAGACCCAAATAAACAAGAAAATTTCAACCAGGTATGACAATCTTTGAGAGGTTAACTAATCTGTTTGAAATTCAATCCTACAGTCCTCTAATTGAGTTTGAATGATATTATAATAGTAAGGTTTCTTCCCAGTGGAGTCTTAAGGTCTGATGAGGATTGTGGAGTCACCAAGTGGAATTTTTTAGCTCTTTTCAGAGGTAAAAATTTTTATGGTCCACCACCATGTTTATTGGATACCAATTTGAAACATTTTTAGGTTTTTCCGAGTTATTTTTCAGTTGTATGGTTTTTAATAATATCCTAACTTTGTTTCAAAACTTAGCTATGGTTAGGAGACAAAGACAGTTTACTCTTATGCCTAAGCCAGTTGATTTTTCAAGGTTAGATAAAGTCTTAAGAAAATCCTAGGGTTTACCTAGTTTGTCACTAATTCAAACAAGTTTTACCATGATTACCATTTCTTGGTAGTGCTTGAAAAGGCTGCTTTTTACTCACAAGTTTTATGAAGTGTTTAAGGGAACCTAAGGTAAAAAATTCAACTGAAGTTCCCCAGCAAAGTCGCCAGAAATGTTAGGAATCTGTAATTTTAGCAAATTGGTGAGTCTAAAACTGCAGAAGCAACATCATTTCAACCAACTTTGGGATTCTAGGATCTATCCCTCCTGAATCCGGAGAGGGATCTCTCCAATAAGTGCAAAGATGGATTTTTCTTTGAAGTTTTGGGTAATGATATTAGGCTAGTTATGAAGGCCAAGGGTTTTGTTTGCTTTTTGGATGGTTGAGCATGAATATTACTGTTGAGCCTCAAGATTGTGCTTTCTTTCATTCTACTTTACCTCATTTTCCTTTGTCCATTGCTATTTCAGACCCAATTGATCAATGAATTTAGTTAAAATTACTTTTAGAATGATTAACATGACTGACTTGCTAAGTTTTATGATTTTTGTCATTGTAATGCATTTTGACCGGAACTAGCTGCAGAATGCAGACATTCCGTAGCTAACCGGCGATTCTGCAGTTGTCTTCACGTTTGGGTATGTTCCAGGTGGCCTCTCAAGAAAAACCACATATGGGCATATTCCACGTCATGTCTACATGGTTCGTTGCTCACCATGAAGGAAGAAACGAATTCTGTGTATGGTTTTGGTACGTGGGAACACATTTAAGAAGACAGACTTCTAATCGGACTGTCTTAGTCCAGATGTCCATTTCCTTGTTACGCGGCCACTTCAAGAGTCCTAATGTGATTCCGATAAGGAAAGACAATGTTCCTGAAATTGTTGCAAGTCTTGTTATTTACATTTGTTATATAAACACTTGGGAAACCGAGAGCTAGGCTAGATTTTTGTTCTAGATTTTGCTTAGATTCTGTGCTACATTTCTGAAGACGCAGAGTGCTCTGTTCAAGTTATTTCACTTTTAATGAAGCAGACAATGTTGTTTTGAAAGCGTTGATTTGATTTGGAGTTAGATTCTGTCAGGTGGTAGAGGGCCCCTGCCTCTTGCACGGATTTATTTGCGTAATTTAGATAAGTATTCTAGTTGCCTTTACGTTTTTGAAGTTGAATTTGTAGTTGTTTTCATTAGCTACTATAGTTATACTCATTCTAACTCTTCCACAAGAAGAAGCTCTTCCAAAAGATTATAATGATGAATGGGAAATGGCTATAGTATTGTAGGATTTAATTGTAATCTCTTTTATTCACCATCACAGTTATACTTATGCTAAGCACTCTTCCAAAAGAAGAAACTCTTCCAAAAAATCCTTATAATGTCTTAAGCATGATTGTGATCTTGAACGTTTTAGTTGTGTGTTTTCACTAAGTACCATCGCTGTTCTTGCTCTTAAATGCTTGTCCAAAATATCATAATGATGAGTAGGAGATGGCTATGATATCTTAGTTTTTCATTGCTTTCAGTCTTTATGTTTGCATTTGCACTCAATTACACAGTCAGGATTGTTCTAAGAAACTCTTCCAAAATACCAATCATGATGGACAAACAGACTGTGTAATCCCATAGAATAATGCATGATAGCTTAGTTAGGATGCTCCGGAGTTTAATTGCACTTAACTCATGCTCAGTTGTTCTGTTTTAAGTTTGATAATGACTTGTAGCTCAGCACTGTTTTAGATTAGTGACATTTTAAGTTCAGTTTTAGCTTAACTCATTACAATTGCACTCCATATTCAGTTGTCATTCACTGCATACTAGATTACTTCAGTTGTTAAATTTAAAAAAACAGCCTTCATTATTTACAAACCTTTTCTTGTTCTAAAATCTATAATTGCTTCATAACCACATGAACAGAAGACAATATCATTTTAATGCCTGAAGTACTTCTGCAACTTCCTTATCATCTCACAAACAAACATTTCCTCAAAAGACTATTTCAAAAATCCATAACCTTTGAGTGAAGTGTAGTGTCATTAAACTATGTTGCATAATAGAGTTAGGAACTAGTCTTAGAGTAGAATATCTTATGATGGTATAAATGTTTTACTCCAAACATACTTCAAAAAATCTCTAATCAAGAACAAAATGTTGCATCATTATAAGTTAGTTGTTTAAACTGTTTAGTTAGGAAGATTTTCATACTTAGTTGACCATGTCTCAAGCTCTCTCTCAAATGCCTTTGATGAAAGAATTTGACAAGTTTAGTTTGTGTTTTGAATCATTTTCTTAAAATTCATTATCAAGCTTTGCTTTTTCTTAGTCATAGTTTAGATTTGATTCTGTTTTTAATATTGCATTTGCATTTACCATTTGACATCAACCAATTAGGTTTCACTCTGTTTTTAATCATTAGCTTCATTCCATTAGCTTTCTAGTCATTTTCCTTGTGAACATAAAACCACCAAAAGATCAAAAACATCATAAATCATCACAAAAGACCAAAAACATCACAAAACACTACACACAACGCATTAAGAAAAAAACACCTAGGTACATACAGTACACTTCACTTCAGCAGTTTACCAACCCTGGTTGACAATTAAATGAGCTCAATTTAGGAGACTAGATTGAGACCAAACAATTACTTGAGGAGAAAGTTCTAAACGCAAAACAGTTTCAAAGGTGAGAAGTTGCAAGTGAATAGAAAAAATTTGGCTAAAGAGATAGATATAACGTTGGTTTTTAGTCCATTGGGCTGTGGAGTCATAATAGGGCTTTAATTGAGCAACAACATCAAGAGTGATCCAAGGGGCAAGTCATCTATATCACAAGATTATTGAGATTAGAATGATGGAATGGAAACAATAAAGTGTTGGAAGGGTGGAAACTGATAATAATTTCACAAAGGATTTATATTCAGTCCAAACAAGAAAAGCCTCTTAAGTAACTATTTAAAACCAACCAAGTGCAGGGCTAACCATTGACTTCTTGGGCAAGTTTGTATTAAAGCAGCTTAATTGACAAACAATCCAGTAATACACATAATTACCTTCAGAAAGTATGAAAACATATAAGAGAAGACAGAGTGTAAACTTAAGATTAGATAAAGTAATTTTAAACCTATTATTCTTTCAGTCAACACCAAGGGAAACTTTCAGAATATGATTTTGGAGAAAAACTAGGACCAGGGCACACCATATCTTCCATAGTCATATTTAATAAGAAAAATAAGGAAAATAACTTTCAAGAACAATGTTTAAAGCAAACAATAGGATGAGGGAACTCCAGCATTCCTAACTGCTTAAACTGTATTAAATCATTCTTAAATAAACAAATTGGAGGAAAACATTGAGATAAAGATTTTCAGTCAGAGAAGGTTACTGATCTACAACAGGTCCTAACTCTATAAATGTTGTTTTTTATCAGAGAATAGTGAACAATATGACATACATAGAAGGAAAAAAATAACAAAGAAAGGAGCACTTCACCAATGATATAGACCAGGATCCCAAGAAACAGCTTGTTATTGATGTCAAACCAGTTACAGTACTTAGGTCCAATGTTTCAGTTCAGTAATCATCTTCACTATTCAGCCTAACTAATCTATCACAAGCAAAGCTCCAAGGGCCAATGAACACTATTTACAATCATAAGTTTAAGCTCAAATGTATTTCAAAGTTTTGCAACCAACCCCTCACTCATCTTCTGCAGAAGTATATATAGAAGAATGAGGAGGTGAGACCTGAAAAAAGATCTCCAATTTACAATTAATACAGACTTAATGGCTTGTTGGCCTTTGAGGGGCTCAATGAAGAAACTTACATACATATCCTATGTATTAAATGATTTACATAAATATTTAAGCTCGGTGGGAGATTTTGTTGACCTTTGAGGCTCTGTGTGGCGTCGAAGTAACTCTATAGATGTTTGCCAGTAATTTCCTTGGCATAGTTTCCTCTTTGGCTGTGTTTTGAGACAAATATATGATCCCGATCAATAAATTCGGCCTCTGATTGAATAATTTGAGGCACAGGTGGCATCGTGGTAGCTAGAGGGATCAATTTGCCTCAGATGTGGCAGTGGAAGCGCTCCTGTTGATAAAACCCTTAAGATTTTCTTTAAACTCTGTTTTAAGTCAGGGATTAGGCTTTTGATAAAAATTCTTAGCCGTGATCCCTGCGAAATCTTCCTTTTAATCCTCTGTTCTGATAAAATTTGGCCTTCATCACTGATACTCTCTGACTGTGCCCGATTCATGGTTTTTGCTAATGTACAGGGCTGCGCAGGGGCGATATGGCATCAATTCCTGAAGAAACACTGATGAAACATGTTATTAGCACCCTGTGGTGATTTTCTTTTATGAATCAAAAGCAGGAAGATCGTCATCCTCTGCCTTCGAATTTTTCTTCAAAAATGGCGAAAAACCATTTAAACCCTGCAAAATACAAACAAATATTAAAAAATCCTGAATATATAGGTTTATTTGCTGCAGAGGACGTGTGGGGGAAGCGTGGCCGTTGGATGGCATCATCCAATGGTCAGGATTGATGGGGAGAAGTGATAGAGAAGGCGGAAGATTTGTTTAAATCAGAGTTTTCGATCACGCAGAGATCGACGGTCGGGAGTGGAAACAGAAATTCAAAGCGGAAAATGTTTGACCGGGTGATGAATCAGGGCGATGGAATATGGACTGTCGATCTGCAGATAAGATCGATGGCGGAGATTTATTGAATGTCACGCCATAGCCCGGTTAACTGACGGGCAACTTCGGTGAGCGATAGCCGCTGGATGGCCCGCCCCAGATCGGACGGTGTGCAGCGATATCGCGCGGGGTCCACGTCCGAACATTAACGTGCGATGGATGGCGGTTTTATGAACAGTGCCTAGGCCATGCGTCAACCGATGAGTGGAATTTCTGGTGATCAAGAAAAAAATGTCGTCGCCCAAAGGCGGTGCGATGAATACGGCGCGGTTTTTGGAATGGGTTAGTGGATGGCGGAGACCACCGGGGTGACAGGCTTCGCGCCATTGATCTGCAGATCAGATCGATGGTGGAGATTGACTGGGGTTTTTTAACCAGCAGAAAAGATTATGATATAATAAAAATCGAAAAATTAACATAACCAAAGGTTTATATTAATTTATAAATTGGCTTGGCGCCCGACTACGGGGCCTTTGGGTGTATGGGAAATAATGTGACCGAGGGTCAATGGGAAAAAGGGCTAGGACCCATATATGCCCAAAATGTGGGTTTTTATAGTTTTTCAATGATTTTCAAAGGGTTAGAAAGGTTCGTATAAGGCAAAGAAGGAGTCTTTAAACCTTATAAAAGGGATTTTGATGAAGGGGGAATCGGAAAAACATGAAAATGAGGGATTTTCGTGGGAAATAGAGGGATAGAAAATGAGGTTAGCTTTGGAAAAGGGGAAAAAGGGGAAAAGGGTCTTGCAACAGTATTCTTTCTTGGGAATCAACAAGATGTCTAAGTGTAAAATGGGAACAGCAGTGAAGTTCAGACAGAGGATAGGCATGAGGCCTTCAAGATTCTTCAAGAGCCAACATTTTTTAGCAATTAAATTTGTTCCTTGAAGGCTCAAAAAGTCTTAGCCACCTTTTGCTATAAAAAATATTATAGGTGTCTAACACAAGACTTAGTATGAATGGACTACATCAGCATAAATGAATATGTTTATATATCTTATCTTATTAATTATTTTTGTGTGCATATATAAAACCTAAACCCCACAAATTATTACCATATGAAGTATAAATAGTCCAACTTGTATACAACTCTAGAATTTAACCCTAGTAGGAGGAATACCATATACTTCTATAGTTACTCTAGGCTTATACGTCTAAATGTTGTGGTGCACAATAATACAACTCCTACGAGGTCTCCTTGTTGTAGCTTAATCCAATTCCAAACAAATTATGATGTAGCTGAAATGGTTGACAAAAAAATGGAACTTCGCTATTCATTGTGGTTATTCCTTTTAAACATGCCAACGGGGGTTGTTGTACATATTTGAATGTAAATAGTATAAGAATTCTTGTTAATTTCTCGATGGAAGGGTACGGAGATTATTATGACCAGTTGAGGAGGAAACATATAATAGTAAGTATAAATGCAAAGTATACCGTCAACCATCAAGGTATGGTATCTCATGAGGTCACGATTCTATGAAAACTCAAGGAGATAGACACATGTAATTACATTATTTTCCATAGATGACCAATGATGTAGGTTTAAAGTAACCTACAAGCCTGTGTATTTCACAAGCTTAACTCATAGCTCTGGGCACTCGAACCACTCATTCCCTTTACAATACAATATGATATTAGTATATAAAACTAATAGGAATATATTATAGTCAAATTAATTGTAGACCAAACCCTTAAATTTGGGTCTCTTTCTCGTACACCTGATAGTTATAAATATTCTTAATAAATTGTATGATGATTGTGGTATATGTGTTATAAAAAGGAAATTGTAAATGGATGTTTATGGATTTATGTTTGGTCAATTTTTACTTGGTTGGAAGAGTCTAGAATTTGTAAAACTTTGAGCATATTCTGTATAAGATTTCAAATTCATAATACATGTTATCTGTAGTGGAATCTAATTGTCAAATTTGGAAGAGATAGCTTAGCAAGTGTAACATCCCCTTCCCACATCTACCCAAGTAACCAACCAACTAGGGTAAAAATGCGACGAGAGGCTACAAGAATGAGATTCAACCTCATATGTGACCTTAAAAAAGTGAAATTAATGGAAAACAAAACCTACAGACCTTGTACAACAACCACAACACCCCTAGGAGTTAACCCAACCATTCAAGCCTCTTACCCCTGGGTCACACCAACATTTTGACCTCCTTTAAGCCATAGTAGTAGGCATAACATTATGTTTCAGGGGCTAGGAGGCTATAGCCACATGAATAACACTGCATGCCAGTGGCTAGGGCCCCAAATTCTTAGTTTTGTGTCTCCGACTCTAGTATTTGAGCTACCTTTTTAGGCCCACAGCCTTAATCATTTCCCATAAATTCATGAAAAATTAGGGGATGATAAATAAAAATAGGGAAATGATGCGGAATAAATCACATCAACAAGAACTCGTTTGAACCCCTCCAAGCCATGGAATTCATTTTTTCAAGCATGTCACAAACATTTAATCTATAAGTGTAAAAAACATATTTAAGCATAAGGGTCTCATACTTATCTGAGAAACGCTAAGAATAATTGCTCCCTTACATCACTAGCTTAAATACAATGTATTTGACCATAGATACATTGTGCATTCATTTACAAGTAAAAGCATGGATAAAACCATACATCATCGCTAATCAAATACATGCTTATAACCAACAAAATAACCACAGAAATACAATGGACACAATAAAAATAAAATACATACATAAAACAAAACATTTTCATACCAAATACCAAAGGGATGAGCTCTTCATTACTAAATGTAAAAACCAACCGGATATGGGACTACCATGCTCCACCTGACCATATATTGGCTAAACATGTCATAATGGGCTTTACCATGATCTACACCCGATCACTAGGCCAACACAAGAATGGATATCACTAGATTCTCTTTGCCTAACACGTGAGGAATTTTATAGTCTCCTAGTCTCTTGGGCCGTATCGCAATCCATATCCTCAATCAGGGCTCACTAGGCCCTAAAACGAGACATACTCTCCAGGATTTATTATATATACCAAACCCGGGATTCCTATGCTTGAATGGAGAGAAACCCACCTCTCAGACTTTACTGCAATCGAAAATTAGATTACTAGGACCCAAACTGAGGAAACACATGAACTGGTTCCATAATAATTCAGAGATCCACCATACTCTGCTTCATATCCATCCAAAAATCTAGCTAAATCAAACATGAGAACTCCACAACACCATGGCTAACCGTAAATGGAAAGGCTAGGCTGAATTCATTGTCACACCTAGAAAAAACACATGCCAAGACAAAAAATAACCACATGCAATACCATTCAGGCCAAATCTAGCCAGGAAATCATACATGAAAATCGATACCTGCAAAGAATCTTTTTGTAGCCAATTTATTCATGTTCCTCCTTTCTTTCTTCCTCCTTCTTCCTACTTTCTTTCCTTTGTTACTCCAATTCCAAAGTGCTCCAAAAAATCTAAGTGTCCAATAGTGAGAGAAAGAGAGAGAGAGAATAATGAGAGAGATACATAAGTGTGAGAAAAATATTTCCAATTGATCCTCAGAAGCCTTTTTCTTCATTTTCCATTATTTTCCTTCATTTTCCTCCTCACATGCAACTTGTGACCTTTCATCTCCCTTTCCTCCTAATTTCCATTATTTTCATAAATAAAATTCTAATTAATGCATCATTCCTTTCCAAAGCCTTTGTGTTTGCCTTTGCCAATTTCATTTAGCCATAATAACCGAAATGAACAACCACTAGGATTTTTTTCCCAACATTAAGCTTGGAATAAGTGTCCCATCAGCCGTGGTTATTATTTTTGCCTTTATTAACTTTTATTACATGGAATTTTCACCAGGGTTGTTACAAAACCCTCCCCCCTTGGGGGAACACCGTCCTTGGTGTTCAATAACACCTATAAACTGGAAAACCACTGAAAAAAAACATACTACCTATGGAGCTTTATAACACAACTCATTGCATTATTTACAATGAATAACCTGCTCAAAGGAAAAAAAAAATCATGACAAGCATACCATGTACTGGAGCTTTATAACACAACTCATTATGGTATTTACAATAACAACCACATATATACATATGCACATTTTCCCAACCGTAAAATAAAAGGATATGATGCACCTATCAACAACAAGGGAATCCAAAGGCTCACATCTCCACCCTTAAAGTAGTACCAGGATTTACTTCCTTCCCAGGAAGTCCAGAATCCACTGTCATATTAAAATTATGCATCAAATATCCAACACTACAATCTTGTTCTAATGTACCCTTAGTGAACAGTTACCTACTCATTGTTCCAGGTCACACTCCCAATCTGCATCTATTTCCATTTGGAAGTGCTAATGACCAAAAAAAATCCATCCCCAACCTTCCTTTCTCTACTACATAGTCCCTCGGGAAATACGGTCATCCCCTTTCATGTAGTCACTCACCTTCCAAATTCCTCAACATCCCCTATCCCGAGCGATCCATCCCTTGGCAAGGATTCTCACATCAGAAGATACAAAAACTAAGGCATATACCTACCTCAAAAACATCATATCAGACATAGCATTCTCATGGAAATCAATGGACACTATTGGGTACTAGTGTCCCACAATGTCACTTCTCTTGAAGTGCTTTACCAACATATCGTTTTCTATTTTAATTCCTTTTGTTGTTTCTTCTAATGTTTGTAATTAGTTTCACCCACCCAACTGACATTTCCGTGCTTCTTGTACCAAGCACATAACTTCCATTAGACAAAACAAATTGAAATAACTTCAAATCAAACCTCATTGGTAGCTCATCAATAAGGTACACCGGAAAACCTATTTACTTCCTGTCAAAACAAGTCAAATTAATTGTTTGATCAAATCATCATGTATAAAAATATCACATCTAGATAGCTCAAAGCATAACCATAATAGGTAAAAATCTTGAATTACATGCAATCATCATAAACTATAATCATAAATCACATGTAACCATTATAAGTCAAAATTGTAGATGAGTACATGCATAATAAAATGTAGTGTACCTAGAGGGGATAATATAGGGTACAGAGGGAGGTACCCAAGGGAATAATATGATGTATTAATATAAGAATGATAAATAAATGGGCCATAGTTAATAAATAAAGTGGTTAACCCACATTATGTAAGGGACCACATGTAACAAGGGAATAAAGTGATAAGCCCATTGTATTGGATGTATGGTATTGAGAGACCCATGGTAACTACCCATGGTATTGCATGTATGAAACCTATATAGAGGTTAGAGACTCTCCATTGAGATATGTCAAGGATTATTGTATGGGCAAGCATATGGCTTGTGGAGTGATCTCCTTCCTTAAGGAGTGAATGTATGGTGTTGCCATACCTTAAGGGTTTTGATATTAATGAAGATCTGAAGTTTTATCTTCAATGGTGTTATTTCTTGGGCATATTTTCCATTTCTATACATTTTCTTATCAGATCTACAACAATTAGTATCAGAATGTAGTGTACCTAGAGGGGATAATATAGGGTACAAAGGGAGGTACCCAAGGGAATAATATAATGTATTAATATAAGAATGATAAATAAATGGGCCATAGTTAATAAATAAAGTGGTTAACCCACATTATGTAAGGGACCACATGTAGCAAGGGAATAAAGTGATAAGCCCATTGTATTGGATGTATGGTATTGAGAGACCCATGGTAACTACCCATGGTATTGCATGTATGAAACCTATATAGAGGTTAGAGACTCTCCATTGAGAGATGTCAAGGATTATTGTATGGGAAAGCATATGGCTTGTGGAGTGATCTCCTTCCTTAAGGAGTGAATGTATGGTGTTGCCCTACCTTAAGGGTTTTGATATTAATGAAGATCTTAAGTTTTATCTTCAATGGTGTTATTTCTTGGGCATATTTTCCATTTCTATACATTTTCTTATCAGATCTACAACATAAAACTAAAATAAAATACTGATACTTATCCTTCATCGGTCGTTACTATTTCCTTTGTTATTTTGTAGACACAATATTTAGGTTGCCACATCCGGCAAACACCCAATGCCTCTGCCTCTCTTCAATCACGTACACATACACATAGTGTAAGTAACACATACATCCACACAAGGTGTACAACACCACACAATACATACACCCACACCCACATATGACACATAAACCTACACCCAGTGTACAATATGTTAGGGTCCTATAATAATAGGGTTCATAAATTTTGAATTGACTTTGATCGTCTTGTAAATATGTACATAGCTTGATTTCTGCAAGTTGTTTTCCCATATTTTGAAAAAATGAAAAATAATAAAAAAACCAAAAAGAGGGTAAAAATTCCTAAAAGAAAGATCAAAGGACTTAGAAAAATATAGACCCCAAAAGAAAAAAGATAAATAAGACCTGAAAGTGAGCAATTCCAAATGCCACTAATTTTAATTTTACTGTAAGAATAATGATTATGTGCAGAGTGTCAATAAATGCCATAATCCATGATCAGTTAAACAATTTCATCTTAACTTTTCATGCTTTCAATTTCATGTTTTAGATAGATAATAAAGATATGTCAAACGGTTTAAACTTTACAAATCAATAGATAGGTAGAGAATAATGAGGAGCTCAACAGTTTAATCTGAGTCCTCGGATGAAATAAGGTAGACTTTGATAGTTTTATGCTTTGGAAGAAAAAATTTTTAGGGTTGCAAGCCTAAATGCACCTATAAAAATGAAGTAAAAATGTTATAAATAAAGATGGGAAGGTAGAAAGCAGTTGAGCAATCATGTAACAAAGCATCATCGGGAAAAAATTACTAATTTCCCCTCCCCTAAAAATATTCAAGATTCTAAACTATCATTCAAAAAGGCTCAGAGCATTTCTCTGACTTTTGTTAGGACTAGGCCCAAGGCTCGATGAATGATTAGTTAAAAAATATTGAATTCCCACCCTAGACCCACATTCATCAGCATTTACCCTTCATTCATAGATCATAATCCATTTTTCCTAAGTAAAAACCCATTTTTACTTAGTAAAAGTGAAACCCTAATTAACTGATCTCATTCCCTTTCAAAAATCATTCATAAACCCTAAAAATACATTTTCTTAAGTTAGAGTGTAAAAAATACAATAAGATAAACTATGCTTATTTTCACTTTACTTAGAGTTAAACATGTATTTTCATTCATTTCACTACCCCTTTATTCATATTAGCTTCTAACTGATTCTATTAAATCCCTAAATACACCTCCCTCTATAGTATTAAAACCTTTTATTTTAAATAACCCTCTAAACCCACTATTTTAAAGTTAAAACCAATGTTTAATATCCCATGTGTGAAATATTAATCCCTCCCTTATCCCATTGGTTTAACATATCGATATAAAAATATCCTGCCCTCTATAGTTTTAAACAAATGTCAATACCGTTTGATAAAACTATATAATAAAGACTCGCTCCTATACATTGATCGAAACATTGTAAATATTTTATTAAAAGCATGTAAATAAACCTAACCCCTCCGCCATTTCATAAACCCAAAGTTTAAACTTTGATTAAACGCTTGTTTATTAAGGTTTAAAGTTTAACCTCATGTCATATATGAAACCCCGACCCCACTCCATTCTAACACAACTTCCCAATCAATCTGGACCGTTCGCATTCGAACCCCAAGATCCGACGAATGAAAGCCGATATCGCACAGAAAACTTGCGCAATCACCCCCATCTCATTTCTACACGAAATGGGTGGTTTCATGATTTTATCTCTCCTCCACGTGGTTAATCCTTATTGGATCACTTTGGTTTGCCCAAAAACCACTTACCGCTAAAACGGCACGCGATAACCACTGTGATTTTAATCCTTTGACCCAAAAAACCATTGTTCCCACCCTATGTGACTGTGATTTATTACCTTCGCCCATCATCCCTAATATGCATAATAACCTTATTAATGTGTTTTATTTCATATTCTTCTATGCGTTAACCCTGCACGAGCCTCCCGACTATTTAAAAAAAAAAAATTCCGCCATTCTCTTGCCAAATTACCTCAAATTTAAGCCTGAAGACCACTGAGGAGCTTTGCGTTGCTCTTGAAACTCCAAAAACGTTTTTCAACCATTCAGAGACTTCAGAAACTGTTTACAAAACCATATACCTACACATAACAGGTTTTCTTCTCAAATTAGAACCTGTTTTTAAGTTTTGAGAGACCTTTTTAAGAATATCTTCCATTCATAGATCCAAAATTAACAAAAGAATTCTGTCAAAAAGCCCAAAAAACAAGCCAAACCCTATCAAATTTTCTGCAAAATCCCTGTTTTATTTTTGACTACTACTTTGGAGGAAAATTGTGAGTTTTTACAGTTTTGTGAACTATTTCAAGCTCATAATTAAGCCAAAAAACCGTTGAAGGTATCCTAAGCCTTTGTGCCCAATTTTCAAAAGAATTTTTAGATCAATTTCTCAGTGAAAGACTCAGGAAACCCATATTTCTTACTTAAAACCAGTCAAAATCTAGTAAATCCTCCTTGACAGACCTAATTGAAAAGAAAGCCCAAAGATGAGACCATACTTTGCCTATTTCATCCAAAAAGCCTCTTCTAAAAGTAAAAATACTTCTACAAACTATCTAAACTTGCAGAAGTAGCCAAAATTCCTAAAAAGCAAAGCTCTAGCAATCATGAAGCTTCCAAAGTGCCAAAATCCACTCGACCATGTCTTCTAAGACTGCTATTGTTGCCAATCCTTTACAACCCCCAGTCATAGACATTGAACACATTCCATTGGCTGATGTTGATTAAAAGATAGCAGATCCCATTGTTGAATTTAACTTGCTAGATATTCATAACTGGTGCTATGAAAAGTCCTTAGATAATGAAGAAGAAGTCCATATTTTGGAATCCCACTTGCCTAAATATGTTTTCCCATTAACTCACCCATGCCAGGAAGTCATTATATTATGTCAACACTATTATGTACCGGAGCAAATAGCCGTTGTAAATTCCAATAAAGAAGTGCTTTTCACCATTACTGCCGAATCAATTAACTAGATGCTACAACTTCAGCTTGATCCTCAAGCAGTCCCTTTATCCATAGAAGCCCTTACCAATCTATATATTGGCCTAGATTTTACCAAGAGATTCATGATTTTCCAGGCTTTCATGCCCTCACATGTAGAAATTCCTAAACTAAATCCCCCATATTCTACTGTCAAATTCCTAGAAGGTTCAAGACATGTGATTTCCATGCTTTCCTTCATCCTAGGATATTTTACTGATGAACACACATATGAGTCCATCTTGGGGTTCTTATTCACTTTTACCCCAGGGCAACCCCCATCATTTATATTTGATTATGTTGGTTTCATTGCAGACAATATTAATTGTCAATTGATCAATTTTCCAATTGAAGGATTGTTCAGATATACTTCCTTCATTTTCCATATTTTTTTATACTTTCAATCGGATAATTTTCCAGTTACTCTTCAAAAGCTTGACATAGAGGGAAATCCTCTATCTGTCATTTTTTGAACTACACTGCTCAGGAAAGAGTGTGCAGATTTCACATATGCAAAGTTTTCAGAGTTATTCCTACATCCAGTGATCATAATGTTAACAAAAATAGAGCAGCCAAGGATAAATGAAGAAATGAAAAAGATATTGCAGTTGTCAGAGAAGAATAAGGTTGGTGACTAGTACTTATATGAAAATATACTGAGATCAAAGTATTTGGGTTAAACTTGTACCTTACAAGTTACCCAAGCATGTTTCAATGAGGATCTTTGCCTTGGAGTATATCAGGCAGATCCTAAATTTTGATTCTATAAATTTCATGGCAGCAAAGAAGAAAACTCAATTCAAATTAAAGAATCAGATAGGGCCATTCATCTACAATCACAGGGATGCAGAAAAAGAGGTAGCTACGCAACTATTGGAATACAAATTTGAAGAAAGTTTTCCTTGGAATTATGATCCACAAGGGATCCTGAGTAAAATAAGGGTTAAATGTAAGTTAACCCCTTTAATTCATGAAGCAAAACCAGAGATAGAAAAATTTTCAAATCAGATTGAGTGGACTGAAAAATACCTTAACAGATGCAGTAAACAAAAGTGTTACTAGTCACACTTTGGAGACTGCAAATCAGCTAGAAAAATCCACTAAGAGAGTAAGGGAAGAAGGTGCATATGTTGTTGAAACTACAACTAAAACCAAATTCAAGTTAATATACAACAAAAGGCCTAAGTTCAGTTCAGTTGGTAAAGAGAAGATAATAATTGATGTTGAAGAAACCGATCTCCTAGATACTAATACAGATTTTCCAGAGATAAATGTTGCCACTCCATTATCAATGAGCAAGATACTGAAAAGAAGAATGAAGGACAAGTTGATACTGAAAATACATAGTTGATAGAAAGACAACAGAGTATGGAAGCCTCATCTTCACAAATAGCTGAGGAGAAAGATTTGGATATCAAAGAGAAATACAAAAAGATCAAGTTGAAGAATGAACAGATCAAGAAAAATTTTTATTCTCAATATCTCAAACAAACACCAAGTGGTTAGAATAGACTTCTGTCTGCATTTGATTATTGAAATCAAAATATAATCATGTCAATGTTGTAGCCAATAGTAAAATCTCCCAAGACAACGGAAGATTATAAAAAAGTTGATGTAGAAATCCCAACAGAAAATATTCATGCTCTTGATCAGATTGAATTCCATAGACAGAATTCAGAAATGTTATACTTTATTGTTACAACTAAATCCATGAGTGCTCAGAAGCTCCAGAACACCATTTCCAACATGCAAGATCAAATGAAAATGGACAAAGCCTCATTATATGCTAAGGATATAAGAATTAAATCCTTAGAATAATTGGTAATTAAAGTGGGATATGACCCTCCAAATGTCAATGCAGCAGAATTTTTATTTAAGAAAAAGAAAGAGGAAATTGCAGCCTTAAGGAAACAACTTAAAATTCCTCCAAGTGAACATCCCCAAGCTAAAGAAATCATACAAGAACAGAATGACAAAGATGACATGATGACCATCATCTTTCAACTTACAGGATAGATTAAGGGGATGGAGATTCAGATGGAAAAACTTGTCCATGAAAAGGAAACAATGAAAGTACCAGAGTCACCTACAGTTATCCCCGTGGTCACTATAGTTGTGCCTTCAACTCTAGTTGAAGATTTGGTACCCAAATTTCCACTAGCTACTGCAGTGCCAGTGATTTCATCGACAACAGTTCATCCTATAGATGAGGCCAGCAAATTAGTGAAAGCTATGGAAGAAATTTCTCTAAAGACAAGTGAGATTAACAGGTTGACAAAGATGGTAGAAAATATTGAAAATTCAAACAAATTGGCTCAGATAAATGCAAAATCATATGAGAAAAATGCCATCAGACTTAATGAATAATTGAAGAAATTGCAGAAGGAATTAACCTTAAAGGAGCAAATATAATACATCAAAAACTTCCTTTGGAACAATGTCATTGAAGACATATATGATGTGTGGCCTTCAATTCAGGTAATATTTGAACAGAGAGAATTATTACTAGTAGCCCAAGCAGAAATTTAGAAGACTCAAAGCGAGCTAGCTGACAAACCAAAGCAAGCTTTAAATCTTATCATATTCCTTAACAACAAAAATAGACAAGAGTTACTGATAGGACTGAAACTATCCTAGAGATTAGGAAAGTTACTACAAATAAGAATCTAATGAAGCAACTGGAAGAAAAATGTGAGAATATGAATACTGTCATAACCAAGTTTATGGTCAAGTTTACTAATTTGAGGAAAAAAGGGTTGCCTGACATTATGGTCATTAATGATAAACTGATGCCCCAAAATGACTATGATAAAAATATTAGAGAATTTGCAAAGGAACAGGTAAATAAACCACAAGGACAAGGCATCCCAACAGGAAAGGTCTTACTCAAAAAATTTTAAGACTTATTCTATTTACAGCATGAGATAAGACATTTGTTTTTCATCAAGCCAAATTTTTCCATATACACTGAAGGAAATTAAAAAAGATACAAATTCCTAAAAATGAGGATTGGCAGTCACTCACAGATGTATTATGAAGGATAAAAGACAGACAAATGAAAGGAGGAGAAAATTATTTTCTAATTTACATTCAAAACATATTTTTATAGTAGTAAACACTTTTGACTATGGTTAAATAATATCTGAGTTCAAAGAGTATCAGTGAATAAAGAGAATCAGAGAAATGGTATCAAACAAGGCAGATCATATTCCAAAACAAATTTAAAATATCTAAAGCCAGCAGGGAGGACACCAAGGCAGCCAGCTGCATCTTATCCTCAAAGCATTTTATATTTCTTTTGAATAGATATGACATCTTGCTGACTTGTTAAGTAGTTGTCTCTATTATTGTTGTAAAGATATTTTATTTTCCTTAGATAATTCCTAGAAGAATTCTAGGGTATTTTTTAAAGAACTATGTATAAATACTTCATCTTTAGGATTATTTTGGTGTGGAATAAATTTTTGGAGATTTTTATACTCATTTTTGTTGGAATTGAAAGCTTTTGTGTGTTAAATTTCAAAGAGTAAGATGGATCAAACCAATTGGAATCATACTTAAGGATTCCTGTGATGAGCTATTTGGAGTGAAGTATTTCCTTACTTGTCATTGTTATCTTTCTTTGTTACATGCATCCATCTATGTTTGTTCTAAATTTGAATGAACAACTAGGAGTATTACTACAGGATTTGTTAAGAGCACCTTATTTTTAACTAGTTATCATTTCTATGTTTTCCTCTGATTTTGAGTGTAGGGAACCTTTAATTACTCCCTCTCTCATTTGACTTCTTCCTACTACTTCCTTTTTCCGGATCAAAGGATTCTTAATTTCCCTTTATCTCGATCATACCACCTCATAAAAACAACTTTCCAAGATCTTCAAGGGCTATCTATATTGCCCTTAAAAAATTTCACTTTTTGGCCTTGATCCTAGTTCTGTTTGCTTGATTTTGACTCCTTAGCGCATTGGAAAAATATATTTCCCACTATCCATCCCTTCAAGTGATTTTTTCCCACCAAATAAATCAAAACCAAACCAAAGTTTCACATTCATAACTAGCCTAATATTTACAAATCAAACAAAGTTAAATTTTATAGAGAGAGCCTTCTCTGAACCCTAGGAAGGCTAGATCCTAGAGTTTAAAAGTTGGTCTGTGGTTACCTCTAGTTTTCTTAACTAAAAATAAAAAACTCACAACTAAAGAATTACTAGAGTGATAACATTACTGGCGACCATACTGGGGAACTAACCAATCCCTAGTTGTTAAATAAGCCTTAAAGGAAATAATTTTTATCATCCCTTTGCCTTTAAGATTGTTTAACTAGTTGTGAGTATTGAAAAACTGTAATTCTGGCTTCTAGAAAAATTTACTATACCAGGTCTAACTCACATCCTAAACCTGCTATTATAGTAGACAACCCAGACCGAACTGGCAAAAAAAAAAAACAGATAGAAAATTTAGAAGCCGAAGTGTCATTAATAAGAGTCAATTCATTACCACAATAGTTAGTAAGTTTGCAAGATATAGATTTTGATCTGAAATTTGAACATTCTTTGTTTAGAAGTCAATATGAAATTGATCTTTATACTATTGTTTTAGACCCTGTTTTTATTTCATTCTTAGAAACAAAATAGAAAAATATTACAGTAGAATATAAATCAAAGAAAGTTGAATATCAGAGTAAAGTTGAAGAAATTAATGCTGCTATTCTCAAAGATATTGATGAAGCCATTGAATTAGCTCAATTATTATCATATACCACTAATCCTTCAGTTTCACAGTTATATACCACCATAATACCAGCTGTAGATTCATCTCTATATGCTACTACATCATATATAGCTTCCAATACCAATACATCTATAGATCCATTTATCTCTAGACTACCTTTACAACCTAGAGTACTATTTCCACCATCCACTTCATCCACTATATCCACTAGCTCACCTTTTGATTTTCCAAATACATCATCCTCATTCCCTAGTAGTTCCACATATATTCTAGTTTCATTCCCCAGCACCAAAAATACAGCTTTTAGTTCATTGGTTACCACTTCCAGTTCATCCCCAAACACTTCTACTTTACCTCCTAGTCAAGCTAAACTTCAAACTATGGCTGCTAGGTATGCTCCCCTTGTCTTACCAATACAACTTCATGACATGCCTCAAGACTATCAGAGTAAGATACCTAAATTTGATGCCACTACCCATTATACAGCTCAGCAACACATTAGTAAAATGACAAATTTCTTTGAAATCCATGAGATTGATGATTCAGATGTTCAAATGAGGTTATTTGCACAAACATTAACAGAGAATTTAAGAAGTGGTTTAAAGGTACTTTTTTTTGGTAGTGTGACTAATTTAGCTGTGTTTCATATATTGTTTTTAAATAAATGGGAAAATAAAAAGAATCATCTCCATATATTTTCTGAATTTGATGCCATGAGAAGAGCTCCAAATGAGTCAGTCCAAGATTATTGCACGAGATATAACAGTGTTTACAATTCCATCCCCACAAATATTAAACCCACTCTTGATTCTGTCCTACTCAAATTCCCTGATGGATTTGACATAGACATGGTTTATCAGTTGAGGGAAAGAAATTCAGAAACCTTAGAAAGAATGAAAACAGATGTTGTTGGTGTAGAAGTAAGCATTTTAGCCATAAAAGCTAGACTAAGGAATGATAAAAGAGTGACCATTAAAGAAGAATCTTCCAATTCAGACACAAAAATAGACGTGTTAGCTAAAAATTTAGAGAGGATGATGGATAGACTAGATAATATAAAAATAAGACCTCAATGGGATAATCAACAACAAATTAGAAATCCCAATTTTAGGAAAAACACAAATTCAAGAAAAGAAAAAGAAACAACCCCAAACCAAACAATAAGGCCCCCCTTCCAAGAGAACTATGTTGAAAGTTCCCAGAATAATAATGATGCTGAGGATGCAATAAATCTAATGGGAATATATGATAATAATAATATTTTTCTCACCCAGGAAGATCGGGAATTATTTGAACTCCAACAACTCGAATTAGATTCGAGTGAATCCTTTGATTATAAACAAGGTTATGATTATGCTATAAATGAAATACACAGTCAATATAACCTTAGAAATAAGAAAAAAAATGAGTCTTCTACCAAGAAAACTTCCCAAACACAGAATAAGAAAATAGTAGGAGCTCCCAAAACAAAATTTCTACAAATTCTCCCAAGAGAAAATAAGCAAAAATCCAATTATTCCCAAAACATTTCTAGTCCTAAGAATACATCAAGCCCTAATATTGTTGATATTAATCATGAAGTTGCTCAAGCTACAAAATATTCACAAAAATCTAATGCTGCAAAAGCTTCTAATTCTGTTAAAACAACAAATTTAGATTCTAAAATACCCTCTGCTAATCGTAAATCAGTGGATCAAAAAATTGCTACTTTAAAAACACCTACTGATAATTCTAAGTCTGAAAGAACATCTACTGCTTCACAAAAAATCCATGAAAACTAAATTAGGAGGAGTAAAACACAAGAAACTAAAACAGAGAATATCAAACCAATTGAAAATGAAAAAATAACTGTAGAAAAACAAGATAAACTAAGCCAAACTATAGTTACCAAAGAAGAATTAATTCAAATCAGTAAATCTCAACCTTCATTTAATATACAAACCGAAATTGAAAAGTTAAAAATACCAATTCCTTTGACATGATTGGTAAAACATGACTTGTATAAATCAACTATCACTGAAACACTAAATATGAATGATGTAGAAGATGCTATTAATTTGAATGATGATCAACTAGAGTTAATTTTTGGCCCAGATGTGAATGGAAATCATGCAGATGGAGCAGTTCATCCATTTTATATTAGTCTTATCATTCATGATCAAATTTTACACAGCGCAATGCTAGATTGAGGAGCTTCCCTTAATATAATGCCCAAAGCCATAATGGAAACTCTGAATTTAGAAATCACAAGGCCCTATAAATATTTGTTTTCATTTGATTCGAGTAAAGTTAAATGCCTAGGTTTAATCAAAGATTAGTGTGTAACACTAGTTCAATATCCTGGTAAGAGTTTATTAATGGACATTGTAGTAGCTAATATCCCACCTAAATATGCAATGTTACTATCTCACTCATGGGGAGAAAAGTTACAAGGATCTCTACAATTGGACATGTCTTATGCTACTATATCAGTTTTTGGTTAGCCTAAGAAGTTATATATGGAAACATGGATGAAGTACATGGTCAGTAGTGTAGAAAGATCTATAAATTACCCAATTTACTGTACACCAAATTACCTTGATTCTTTTATCTTATGTAACTTTGAAACTAATGAAATCCAAACTAAAGTAATAGAGAAAAATAAAACACCAAACAATCATAATATATTTCATGAATCTTTATGGAATTTAGACTTCGATGGTTCAGTAAATAAGTTAGGAGAAGGAGCAGGAGTTTGGATAACCAACATGGAGACTAATCACTTAGAAGGCCATGCTTTCAAGCTCAATTTCAAATGTACCAAAAATGTGGCTGAGTATGAAGCCTCATTCTAGGACTCAAAATTATTAGGAAATCAGGAGGCAAAAGAATATTAATCATGGGAGATTCAGAGTTGATCATAAAACAAATAAATGGATTATATTCTGTTTATAATCCTAAATTAAGCCGATACATAGAAACTGTGCTAGATTTAACTGATGATTTATCGGAATGTAAATTTGTTGTTATACCTAGAAAACAAAATATACAGGCTCACTGTCTAGCAAGATTTTCTAGAACATGCAATTTACCATTCCAACCTAATCGCAGATATATTGTTGAAGTCAAGCATAGACCAATAATTCCAGACAATCTCAAATATTGGCAAATTTTTTCTCAAGATGAACATATTTACAAGTTTATGAACAATGAAGGTGAATTCCATAACTGTAAGATAGACATAGATTTTAATATAGATCAAGATTTAGATTTTGAAGTTGATTTGAATAACATATATGTAAATAAAGTAAATTTTTCTAAACCATCTAGATTTAGTTAATCAGATATAAATAACTTAGAGAAAGTAGAGATTGAAGAAATTATTGATGATGAATCTGACATATTGAATCTTAAGGATAATTTCTTACCTAAAGGTTTAACTCCTTTAGAAGATCTTTTTGACTTAAATGATGTAGCTAGAAAACCCAAAATGGAGCCAGTTAGATTTGATATAGAAAAATGCAATATTGGTACAAAGTTAAAAACCAAAATAATCAAACTCTCTGAAATCTTACCTCAACAAGAAAAGGAAAAATATATTTCTCTTTTAAAATAATATCAATATATTTTTGCTTGGAGTTATGAGGATCTCAAATCTTATGATACCAACATAATTCAACATAAAATTCCAATAAAAGAAGATAAAAATCCCTTTAAACAAAAGTTGAGAACAATTAACCTTGTTTTATTTCCTTTCATAGAAAAAGAAGTGAAAAGAATGTATGATGCACATATAATTGCACCAATCAGATATCCTGATTGGGTTTCCAACCTAGTTCCAACAAGAAAGAAAACATGAGAGATTAGATTATCTGTTGACTTTAGGAATCTAAACAAAGTGCCTTACAAGATAATTACCCTTTACCTAAAATGGATCACATATTACAAAGAGTAGTTGGCTCTTATAGGATTTCACTTTTAGATGGTTTTTTAGGATACAACCAGATTTTATTCCAAAAATAAGATTAAGCCAAAACAACATTTACTACTCCTTGGGGCACTTTTATGTATGTAAAAATGCCTTTTGGTCTAATGAATGCAGCGGAAACCTTTCAAAGAGCTATGGACATAGCTTTTGCAAAGGAAATACATGATTTCTTAGTAATTTACTTAGATGACATTAATGTGTTTTCTAAAACTGATAATGAACACTTGGATCATCTGAGACAATTTTTATTAAATGCGGGAAATTTGGCATCTCTTTAAACCCTAAGAAAATTTTATTTGGATTATATGAAGGCAAGTTACTTAGACACATAATTTATAAAGAAGGAATCAGGATAGATCCTGCTAGGATAGAAGCAATTCTTAACATCAGTCCACCAAGAAACATCAAAGAGGTACAAGCCTTTCTAGGTAAGATTAATTTTTAAGAAGATTCATATCCAATTTAGCTGAGATAATTAGAGAACTAAACAACATGCTTAAAAAATACTCAGTTCTTAAATGGAATATTAAGGCCAAATAGTCATTTGAATCCATCAAGCAAGCCTTAACTAAAACTCCAATCCTAATAAGTCTTGACTTTAAGAAAGATTTCATAATTTTTTCATTTTCTTCAGAACACACCATTATTACAGTTTTACTGTGGAAAAATGACCAGGGATTTGAACAGCCCATAGATTTATTTAGTAATACCCTTAGAGATTCCCCTTTGAAGTACAACATCATGGAGAAGCAAGCCTTAGCTTTGGTAAAGGTCATTAAAGACTTCAGATTTTATATTCTCTATTCTCACATCATTCCCTATGTCCCAAATTCTGTAGTAAAAGACATTCTTACTCAAGATGGTCCTGATGGAAGAAGAGGTAACTGGATTTCCACTATCTTATAATATGACATAGAGATAAAACCCACAAAGCTTATCAAAGGTCAAGGATTAGCCAGACTTATGGCTAAATATAATTGTAATGCCCTAGACATAAATTTTATTGTCCAAGTAGATGATCAGGAAGAGATGGTGACTCCAACGATCAGTGAAGCCTTTTCAAACTCACCTTGGTATACATATATCATATTTGTACTACTAAAATTATAAGCTCCTCCTGGATTGTCAAGAACCAAAGCCGGATTCTTAAAACAAAAGGCAGTAAGATTTTGTATTTTAGACAATGTATTTTTTTGGAGAGATCATAGTTGGATTTTATGAAATTGTTTATTAAAGGAATAAGATGACAAAATACTTGAATAATTTCATGTAGGTGACTGTGGAGGACATTTATACTGGAAAAATACTACAGAAAATATTCTGAGAACTGGTTTTTACTGGCCTACTTTGTTTGCTGATGTCAAAAAGTTTGTGACTTCCTGTCACAAGTGCCAAATTTTTGAAGGTAAGAAAAAATGGTTACCCCTACCTTTAAAGCCCATTTAAACTGAAATTTCATTTCAACAATGGGGTTTAGACTTCATTGGTGAAATTCACCCTCCATATTTAGGTCAACATAAATGTATTTTGATAGCCACTGACTATTTTACCAAGTGGATTGAAGCCATACCCTCCAGACAAGCCACAGATATTGTCATTATTTCCTTTATAGAAAACAACATACTTTCAAGGTTTGGATGTCCCCAAAAGATAATTACTGACAATGCAGCAACATTCAAATCCAAAAATATGATTGATTTTTTCCATAAATACCATATTACCCTAGGCCAATCTACTACATATTACCCTTAGGGTAGTGGCCTAGTTGAATCCTCAAATAAAATCCTTGCAAATATCATTAAAAAATTATCGGAAGATAACAAAAAATCTTGGAACAAGAAGTTAGTCAATGCCTTATGGTCAGATAGACTTACAACTAAAAAATCTATTGGTACATTCCCTTACCAGCTTGTCTATGGAATGGATGTTGTTTTTCCATCCTCCTTAGGAATGCCATTGATGAGGATTGTGCAAGAATTACGGGTTGAAACAAATGACATTCAGAGAAGGATTAATCAAACTATTCACTTGCAGCAAACAAGAGAAGAAGTTTATATTAGATCCCAAGTTATCTAGGATAAAATAAAGAAAATTTTTGATAGAAAGAGTAAAGAAGATTATTTCTACATTGGAGACCAAGTGTTAAAGTGGGATTCCAGAAGAGAAGACAAATGTAAACATGGAAAATTTGATTTTCTATGGAAAGGACCTTATGTGATTTATGGATATAGAGGTAATAATGCTTTCTTTTTGAAAGAAATGGATGGAACAGATCTGCAAGAAGGACCAGTAAATGGCAGAATTCTGAAGCACTACTATTCATCTGAGATAACCAATAATTAGTCTCATTTACTTTTGATCATTGTACAAATACATTGAAGATTTTAGATTGGATTGGATGTTTTCCTAACAAATTTGAAGCCTGGAGAGAAGTTCGTAAGCTTTGAGAGGTAAAATATCATAAATATGAAGTATTTTAAAAATCATAATACACTTATAGGACTGTCATTGTCAAAATTCAAAGGCAACTAGTCTTAAAGTTCTTGACATTTCACCAGGAAATGTCATCCCCATGTGGAGCCACTGTTAGGGTCCTATAATAATATGGTTCATAAATTTTGAATTGACTTTGATAGCCTTGTAAATATGTACATACCTTGCTTTCTGCAAGTTGTTTTCCCATATTTTGGAAAAATGAAAAATAAAAAAAAAACCAAAAAGAGGGTAAAAAGTCCTAAAAGAAAGATCACAGGACTTAGAAAAATATAGACCCCAAAAGAAAAAAGATAAATAAGACCTGAAAGTGAGCAAGTCCAAATGCCAATACTTTTACTTTTACTGTAAGAATAATGATTATGTGCAGAGTGTCAATAAATTCCATAATCCATTTTTAGTTAAACAATTTAATTTTAACTTTTCATGCTTTCAATTTCATGTTTTAAATAGAGAATAAAGATATGTCAAACGGTTTAAACTTGACAAATCAATAGATAGGTAGAGAATAATGAGGAGCTCAACAGTTTAATCTGAGTTCTCAAATGAAATAAGGTACACTTAGATAGTTTTATGCTTTGGAAGAAAAATGTTTTAGGGTTGCAAGCCTAAATGCACCTATAAAATAAATTAAAAATGTTAGAAATAAAGATGGGTAGGTAGAAAGCAGTTGAGCAATCATGTAATAAAGGATCATCGGGTAAAAATTACTAATTTCCCCTCCCCTACAAATATTCAGTGTTCTAAACTATCATTCAAAAAGGCTCAGAGCATTTCTCTTACTTTTGTTGGGACCAAACCCAAGGCTCAATGACTGGTTAGTTAAAAAATATTGAATTCTCACCCTAGACCCACATTCATCAGCATTTACCCTTCATTCATAGATCATAATCCCTTTTTCCTAAGTAAAAAACCATTTTTACTTAGTAAAAGTGAAACCCTAAATAACTAATCTCATTCCCTTTCAAAAATCATTCATAAACCCTAAAAATACATTTTTCCTAAGTTAAAGTGTAAAAAATACAATAAGATAAACTATGCTTATTTGCACTTTACTTAGAGTTAAACATGTATTTTCATTCATTTCACTACCCCTGTATTCATATTAACTTCTAACTTATTCTATTAAATCCCTAAATACACCTCCCTCTATAGTATTAAAACCTTTTATTTTAAATAACCCTCTAAACCCACTATTTTAAAGTTAAAACCAATGTTTAATATCCCATGTGCGCAATATTAATCCTACCCTTATCCCATGGGTTTAACACATCCGTATACAAATATCCCGCCCTCTATAGTTTTAAAAAAATGTCAATACCGTTTGATAAAAATATATAATAAATACTCACGCCAATACGTTGATCGAAACATTGTAAATATTTTATTAAAAGCATGTAAATAAACCTAACCCCTCCGCCATTTCTTAAAAGTTTAAACTTTGATTAAACACATATTTATTAAGGTTTAAAGTTTAACCCCGTCAGATATATGAAACCCCAACCCCAATCCATTCTAATACAACTTCCCAATCAATCTGGGTCGTTCGCATTCAAACTCCAAGATCTGACGAATGAAAGACGATAGCGCACAGAAAACTTGTGTGATCACCCCCATCTCATTTATGCATGAAATTGGCAGTTTCATGATTTTATCTCTCCTCCACGTGGCCAATCCTTATTGGATCATGTTGATTTTCCCCAAAACCACTTATCACTGAAAGGGCATGCGATAACCACTGTGTTTTAATCATTTGACCCCGAAAACCATTGTTCCTGCCCTATGTGACTGTCATTTATTACCTTCACCCATTAGCCCTAATATGAATAATAAACCTTAGTAATGTGTTTTATTTCATATTCTTCTGCGCGTTAACCCTGCACGAGCCTCCTGACTATTAAAACAAACCTTTTCCCCCCATTTTCTTGCCAAAATACCTAAAATTTCAGCCTGAAGACCACTGAGGAGCTTTGCGTTGCTCCTGAAACTCCACAGAAGTTGTTCAACCGTTCAAAGACTTCAGAAATTGTTTACAAAACCATATACCTACACATAACAGGTTTTATTCTCAAATTAGAACTTGTTTTTAAGTTTTGAGAGACCTTTTTAAGAATATATTCCATTCATAGATCCAAAATTAACAAAACAAGTTTGCCAAAAAGCCCAAAAAATAGGCCAAACCCAATCAAATTTTCTGCATAAACCATGTTTTATTGCTTCCTACTACTTTGGAGGAAAATTGTGAGTTTTTACAGTTTTGTGAACTATTTCAAGCTCATAATTAAGCCAGAAAGACTCTGAAGGTATCCAAAGCCTCTGTGCCCTATTTTCAGAAGACTTTTTCGCCCAATTTCTCAGTGAAAGACCCAGGAAACCCATGTTTCTTACTTAAAACCAGTCAAATCCAGTAAATCCTCCTTGACAGACCTAATTGAAAATAAAGCCCAAAGAGGAGACCATACTTTTCCTATTTCATCCAAAAATCCTTTGCTAAAAGTAAAAATACTTCTGCAAACTATCTAAACTTGCAGAAGTAGCCAAAATTCCTAAAAAGCAGAGCTCTAGCAATCCTGAAGCTTCCAAAGTGCCAAATCCACTCCAGCCATGTCTTCTAAGACTGCTATTGTTGTCAATCCTTTATAGCCCCCAATCATAGACATTGAACACATTCCATTGGCTGATGTTGATTATAAGATAGCACATCCCATTGTTGAATTTAACCTGCTAGATATTCATAAATGGTGCTATGAAAAGTCCTTAGATAATGAAGAAGAAGTCCATATTTGGGAATCCCACTTGCCTAAATATGTTGTCCCAATAACTCACCCATGCCATGAAGTCATTAGATTATGTCAACAATATTATGTGCTTAAGCAAAGAGCCATTGTAAATTCCAATAAAGAAGTGCTTTTCACCATTACTTCTGAATCAATTAACCAGATGCTACAACTTCAGCCTGATACTCAAGCAGTCCCTTTATCCATAGAGGCCCTTACCAAGCTGTATATTGGCCTAGAATTTCCCAAGTGATTCATGATTTTCCAGACTTTCATGCCATCAGATGTAGAAATTCCTAAACTAAATCCCCCATATTCTACTGCCAAATTCCCAGAAGGTTCAAGACATGTGATTTCCATGCTTTCCTTCATCCTAGGATATTTTACTGATGAACACACAGATGAGTCTATCTTGGGGTTCTTATCCACTTTTACCCCAGGGAAACCCCATCAGTAATCTTTGATTATGCTGGTTTCATTGCAGATAATATTCATTATCAATTGATCAATTTTCATATTGAAGGATTGTTTAGATATACTTCCTTCCTTTTCCATATGTTTTTATACTTTCAATCAGATAATTTTCCAGTTACTCTTCAAAATCTTGACATAGAGGGAATTCCTCTATCTGTCTTTTTTTGGACTACATTTCTCAGGAAAGAGTGTGCAGATTTCACATATCTAGAGTTTTCAGATTTATTCCTACATCCAGTGATCATAATGTTAACAAAAACAGAGCAGCCAAGTATAAATGAACAAATGAAAAATATATTGCAGTTGTCAGAACAGAATAAGGTTGGTGAATGGTACTTATATGAAAAATATACTGAGATCGGAGTATTTGGGTCAAACTTGTTACCTTACAAGTTACGTAAGCATGTTTCAATGAGGATTTTTTCCTTGGAGTATATCAGGAATATCCTACATTCTAATTCTATAAATTTCATGGCAGAAAAGAAGAAAACTCAATTCTAATTAAATAATCAGATAGGGCCATTCATTTGCAATCACATGGATGGAGAAAAAGAGGCGGCTAAGCAACTATTGGAATAAAAATTTGAAGAAATTTTTCATTGGAATTATGATCCACAAGGGATCCTGAGTAAACTAAGGGTTAAATGCAAGTTAACCCCTTTCATTCATGAAGCAAAACTAGAGATAGAAAAATTTGCAAATCAGATTGAGTGGACTGAAAATACCAAATATCTTAATAGATGCAGAAACAAAAGTGTTACTAGTCACACTTTGGAGACTGCAAATCAACCAGAAAAATCCACTAAGAGAGTAAGGGAATAAGGTGCATATGTTGATGAAACTACAACTAAAACCAAATTCAAGTTAATATGCAACAAAAGGCCTAAGTTAATTTTAGTTGGTAAAGAGAAGATAACAATTGATGTTGAAGAAACCAATCTCCTAGATACTAATACATATTTTCCAGAGACAAATGTTTCCACTACCATTATCAATGAACAAGCTACTAAAAAATAGAATTAAGGACGGGTTGATATTGAAAACACATAGCTGATAGAAAGACAACAAAGTATGAAAGCCTCATCTTCACAAACAGCTAAGGAGAAAGATCTAAATATCAAAGAGAAATACAAACAGATCAAGTTGAAGAATGAAGAGATCAAGAACAATATTTATTCTCAATATCTTAAAAAAACACCAAGTGGTTAAAATAGACTTTTTTACGCATTTTATTATTCAAATAAAAAGCTAATCATTTCAATGTTGCAGTCAACATTAAAATCTTCCAAGACAGTGGCAGATTATAAAAAAGTTGATGTAGAAATCCCAACAGAAAATATTCAAGCTCTTTATCAGATTGAGTTCCATAGACAAACTTCAGAAATGTTTTACTCTACTGTTACAACTAAAGCCATGAGTGCTCAGAAGCTCCAGAACACTATTTCCAACATGCAAGATTATATGAAAATGGACAAAGCCTCATTATATGCTAAGGATCTCATAATTAAATCCTTAGAAGAATTGGTAATTAAAGTGGGATATGACCCTGCAAATGGCAATGTAGCAGAATTTTTATTAAAGAAAATGAATGAGGATATTTCAGCCTTGAGGAAACAACTTAAACTTCCTCCAAGTGAACATCCCCAGGCTAAAGAAATCATACAGGAAAAAAATGACAAAGATGACATAATGAACATCATATTTCAACTTACAGGACAGATTAAGGAGATGGAGATTCAGATGGACAAAACTTGTCCATGAAAAGGAAACAATGAAAGTACCAGAGCCACTGAAAATTATCCCCGTGGTCACTATAATTATGCCTTCAACTCTAGATGAAGAGTTGGTACCCAAAGTTCCACTGGCTACTGCAGTGCCAGTGACTTCATCCACAACATCAGCTGATGAGTCATCCACAACAACAGTTCATCCTACAGATGAGGCCAGAAAATTAGTGAAAGCTATGGAAGAAATATCTCTTAAGAAAAGTGAGACTAACAAATTGACAAAGATGGTAGAAAATATTGAGAATTCAAACAAATTGGCTCATATAAATGCAAAAACGTATGAGAAAAATGCATCAAACTTAATGAAGAATTGAAGAAATTGCAGAAGGAACTAAAATTTAAGGAGAAAATATCATACATGAAAAACTACCTTTGGAACAATGTCATTGAAGCCATCCATGATGTGTGGCCTTCAATTCAAGTAATCTTTGAACAAAGAGTTATTACTAGCAGTCCAAGAAGAAATTCAGAAGACTCAAAGTGAGCTGGCTGACAAACCAGAGCAAGCTTTAAAGCTTATCACATTCCTTAACAGCAAAAACAAACAAGAGTTAGAATAACTCAAGGTTATTGATAGGACTGAAACTATTCTAGAAATTAGGAAAGTTACTACAAAGAATAGTCTAATGAAGCAACTAGAAGAAAATGTGAGAATATGAATACTACCATAACCAGGTTTATGGTCAAGTTTACTAATTTGAGGCAAAAAGGACTACCTAACATTATGGTCACTAGTGAGAAATTGATGCCCCAGAATGACTATGATAAAAATATTAGATAATTTCCAAAGGAACGGGTAAATAAACCACAAGGACAGGGCATCCCAACAGGAAAGGTCTTACTCAAAAATTTGGAAGACTTATTCTATTTACAGCATGAGATAAGACACTCGTTTGTCATCAAGCCAAATTTTTCTAGATACATTAAAGCTGATGAAGACTTTAGGAAATTAAAAAAGATACAAATTCCTAAAAATGAGGATTGGCAGTGACTCCCAGATTTATTATGAAGGATAAAAGACAGACAAATGAAAGGAGGAGAAAAAAAAATTTTGATTTATAGTCAATACATATTTTTACAGCAGTAAATAGTTTTGACTATGGTTAAAGAGTATCCAAGTTTAGAGAGTATCAACGAATAAAGAGAATCAGAGAAAGAGTATCAGACAAGGCAGATCAGATTCCAAAGCAAATTTAAAATATCTAAAGCCAGCAAGGAGGACACCAAGGCATTCAGCTGCATCTTATCCTCAAAGTAGTTTCTATTTCTTTTAAATAGATAGGACAACTTGTTGACTCGTTAAGCAGCTGTTTCTATTATTGTTGTAAAGATATTTTATTTTCCTTAGATAATTCCTAGAAGCATTCTAGGATATTTTGTGAAGAACTATGTATAAATACTTCATCTTTAGAAGTATTTTGGTGTGGAATAAATTTCTAGAGATTGTTATAGTCATTTTTGTTGGACTTGAAAGATTTTGTGTGTCAAATTTTGAATATCAGGCTGGATCAAACCAATTGGCATCATACTTCAGGATTCCTGTTATGAGCTATTTGGAGTGAAGTATTTCCTTACTTGTCATTGTTATCTTTCTTTGTTACATGCATCCATCTATGTTTGTTCTAAATTTGAATGAATAACTAGGAGTATTACTACATTATTTGTTAAGAGCACCCTGTTTTTAACTAGTTACCATTTCTATGTTTTCCTCTGCTTTCCAGTGCAGGGAACCCTTAATTGCTCCCTCTCTCGTTTGACCTCTTCTTAATAATTCCTTTTTATGGATCAAAGGATTCTTAATTGCCCTTTATCCCGATCATACCACCTCATTAAAACGTCTTTCCAAGATCTTCATGGGTTATCTATCTTACCCTTAAAACATTTGAATTTTTGGCCTTGATCCCAATTATGTTTGCTTGATTTTGACTCCTTAGCCCAATGGACAAATAGATTTCCCATTATCCATCCCTTCAAGTGATTTTTTCCCACCAAATCAATCAAAACCAAACCAAAGCTGCACATTCATAACTAGCCTAATATTTACAAATCAAACAAAGTTAAATTTCATAGAGAGAGCCCTCTCTGAACCCTAGGAATGCTAGATCCTAGAGTTTAAAATTTGGTCTGTGGTTACCTCTAGTTTTCTTAACTATAAATCAAAAACTCACAACTAAAGAATTACTAGAGTGATAACATTACTTGCGACCATAATGGGGAACTAACCAATCCCTATTTGTTAAATAATCCTTGAAGGAAATCATTTTTATCATCCCTTTGCCTTTAAGATTGTTTAACTAATTGTGAGTATTGAAAAACTGTAATTCTGGATTCTAGGAAAATTTACTATATCAGGTCTAACCTGGATCCTAAACCTATTGTTATAGTAGATGTTATAGGTCAATTTGGACACCATTCCCAATGACATGGTTAACTGGACATCATCTCTAGGACCAATGATCAAGGGTCTATCATTCCCTATCATTTCAGTTGCTACTTGCCCTAATACAAGAAACAAGACAAATCAAGCAAGACTTTCATCAAGCAAAGTTTTCCAAGGTTTGAAGCTTATTATATAGCATATGAGAACTCACCAACGTAGGCTCTAAGGGGCCTAAGTGTGTTTCATATACAGGTAGCCCCATGCAAGGCTACTTTGCAAAGCACTTCCCAACATTAACAGGTGCATTGGTCACATTGGGAGCGAAATTATCATTGTTCCAGAATCTCCCTTTGGCCAGTGCCTTCTAGAAGAGTTCACATGTGTCAAGCTTCGGATCCAAGTTTCCATTTTACATCTACATGACTGGAAACATGTCTTGCCTATTTTCGGAAAGTTATTGATTGCAAAACAACCTACAGTTCATCTATAAATTGAGCACATATCTAAGTGCCTGAGAGGGAAGAATTTGAGTAGAGAAATGCTGGAGAATTTTCAATTGAGAGCTAGATTTGTGAAGCTACTGCTGGAGAGATTTATACTATGATGAGGCTTGGGAACATTGTTGGAATGTCACTTCAAATCAGTCACTAGGTTGTAACCTCTCCTTCTATCATCAATAAATAGTACTGCTTATTTTTCCCTATATGCATCTGTATTGACTTTGATTTTCTATATTTCAAGATCTTGGTTGATGTATATGGTTTATGCTTTACTGATTTATATAACTAGCTTGAATTGACATCTATATTACTACATCTTCTGTTTTTTTAGTGTTCTTTCTTGCAGGAAGCATTCAGCTCACAAACTGCTTGAATTTGAAGCTGCAACAGAAGCGAACAAAGGAGCCATTTGGAAGCGACTGAACAAGTAAGCCTCCAATCCTCTCTTTGTATCTATTCTGAGTTAGGAGAAATAGTTGTATAGTATTTCACCTGTTGTTCTAGACTAGCACCTGTCTATGGAAGCGTGATTTATCCGTAATTCACAATTCTAGCCCAACAAAAGGTCTGGAAGCGAGGATCTTGTCGATGCTGTAACAAGCCTCATGGTACTGGAATCTAATGTTTCTAAGTGAACTTCTTGGATATTGATTTTTCATCGACAGGAAGTCACCTTATTGCAAAATAGGAGTTAGTGATTTCGGAGACAAGGGTATGACTTGATATAGCAATTTTCAGGGATTACGGTCATGAAAATGAAGGTTTATGAGTATTGCATAAGGATGAGTTTTTAATCACTTGATGACTTCTCTTTAGCATATCGGCGACACTTTGATGAGTTGGCAGCATTGACCCAAAAACGAAGTGAAGGTATGATGAACCATAGGTGTGAATGAACCGTCAAGATGATTACCCAACCCAAATAGTCATGGAAATGGAGTGAAAGAAGTGTCATGTTCAAGAGCGACTTGCTACCAAAAATAAACTTTGCTTACTTTTCCCAAATTTTCCCCAGTCATTTGTCGACCAGTACCTCTTTAGTTTTAAACAAGCTTGAGGAGGATAACATTTGCTTGATCTATAATTCAACTCTTCGGGCGAATAAAGTATCGCTATTTAATAATTTAACGATTTTACCAATGAATGAAACTCGATTCTTGCGATGATTGACAAGCCCGTCTCTATTTTATGTCTTAACGAGCTTAACGACAGTGATAACCCGGTCATTTTTCATATTTAGAGAGTCTGAAAAAGAGGACGAAAGAGAATGCCATAAGTACTTTTTCGTAAATTTGTCTCTCGGGTCCAAAAAAGTGTAAAATAATATCTGAGAGAACCTCTTTGGTCATGTTTAACCAAGGTATTCCTTTTTTGTAAACAATCTATCTCAGTCCGGAAAAGGGTTAAACTTATACCGAGCAGATATCGATTCATTTACTTTAATGAGCTTGAAAAGACAAGTGCTTGGCAGTCTTTTCACATTATCGGAGTCTGAAAAGAGCTAAAAGAAGACTCCAGGGGTTCCTTTTTCGCTGTTATCAAAGCTCAAAAAAGAGAAAAAAGTTCACTTCAAATCCTTTTTCATTTTTAACAAAGCTCGAAAAATAAGGAGAAAAAGTATGCTTTTTGGTCAAGTCATTCTTGAATAAATCTGCATGACTAATATGTTCATCAGTTGTATTTCATGTTCAAAACAACATCAAATGGATTAAAAATACATGTTTCATGATAAAAACATAATAAAACTATAGTCATAGCAATAAATTTAACTTGAAAACAATTAAATGACTATAAAAAGTAGTTTCGTTATTCATTTTTACCATTCCATAGTTACCATTTGCATTTTGGAGCTTTGAACCTGATTTTGCCCCCAAATTTCAGTCGTTGATTATAGTTGTTTCTGTGGAAATATTTCATCACCGTTTGATACAGGTTAGTGCCATGAACCTCCTCTTCCCTTTAGTATTCATTTCATTTCCATTCTTTGCAAATTTTTAGGTTTTTTAGGCCCCTAGGTTAAATTCTGCTCAAAATGAGGGCAATGCACCCCTGAATGTTGAAACCTGCATTGCATAGCAGGTATAGTGAAGGGTACCTGCATGTGCAATGCACTGTCTCAGCCCAAGGATTGCGTTGGGCGCAATTCAAGTTTTTGATTTTCATGATGTGCCCAAAATTTACCTAGTTTTTTTGTAATGATTGGAATCTAATAGATCTTATGGTTGTATTTCAGGTTTCCATCAGATTATAATGACGATTACATGGAGGGAAAGAGAACATGAAGAATAAGATATGATTGCCTTGAATGATCCGGGTACTTTAAGAGCCCTAAGTGATTTTGGACTACTTAAGTACTTCAAATTGTCGGGAATGAGGTAAAAAATAGAACTCTTGGAGTTCTTAGTTCGAGCATGGGATCCAGCGATGGAGGCATTTCACATTAAGAACAAAGTGGTTCCCATAACAGTTGAGGATGTGTATTTTCTTGCAGGTTTTTCGAGGAGAGATTTTCCCATTTCTCTCACAGGGTCTACCGTTGGAGGAGAGACAGTGAAGGATTATGTTATGCAGTATTTCTATAAAGAGGCAGAACCTAGCAAAGATGGAAAAATAAACATCCAGGATGTCATGGATTTACCTTTGAGAACCATCCTTTTCACGATCGCTAAACTTGTTGGCACCGTTACACTACATGTAGCGAACAGATCGTATATGCAGTATGCGTTAGAGTGCTTAGAGCCAACAGTCTTCAACTGGTCAGAAGTTTTTCTATCTCAGATAAAGGAACAACTGAATAAAGCAAAGGGGGGAAGGAAAAAAAATTTCAGTTATGGTTCAATCCTCATCTCCTTCGCTTTGGAACGGATTCCACTGATGCAGCCACAACATGTAACATTAGATATATATAGTCCTAGAGATCCTCAAATGTAGAGATGGGTATAACTCATGGGTCGGCACGCAGACCAATCGACCATTTTGTTCTCTGCTGCATTCTTCGCCTGGTTCCAGCGACAGATCGTCGCCATCGATGAGTATGCATATGCAGGTGTTGAATTCCGAGGAGATCCAGATTTAGTATTACCAGAAGGCGATCAGTGGGGTGCAATAGGTAAGAATGATTCAACCGTGTTTTTTTATTTTTCTAAGGTTTATACAATGTTTTTGTGTTTCGATTTCTTTCCAAGACTAAACTAAATGTTTGATGTAATGCAGATATTGGTCGTGTTCAACCAGTATAGCAACCAGAGTGCAAATTATATGCGCCAGTAGAGAGGGATTTCGGGAGAGCAGTCCTTCAGGATCTTGATATGGCTGAGACTCTAGATGAGCTTCAGCAGCACATAGAGGGGTTGACCTTTGGGATTCCAAATTTCTAGATCAAAGAGCTTCCCATGCGACTATAGCGACACACTATTGGGGTTCCTAACCGTTGGATGTGGCTACTTTGTAGGATTGCTAGATCTATAGCATGTTACCATGAGCACCACTAGTTTACTTATGATATTTTGCATACATTTTGAGGTAAAATGACCAATGTGTCTTGGGCAAAAATTTTGTAAAAACCTATAACTATATATCTATATGATTTCAGAGTTTTTCCTATGTTTAATGCACAATCCTATTCAATGATGTGAATTTTTTCTTTACCTATATCGCAAATGTCCGTCTAAAACTTGATTAGCTAATGAATCAGTTAAAGTATTCAAATTTATGGAAATATGTTGATATTGAATGAATCAAAATGTCTCTTCAAAATTCTAACTCTTAGGAACAATCTAAGAAATGTTGGATTTCTAACAGTATAAATACTAGTAAGTTGTAATACCACAAGTTGTGAATCTAACCTTATGATTATGTGGTTAATACCAAATGAAATGGCATCAAAGAGAAGTTCGATCAACGCGCTATACTCAGCAATATTATTCGTCGATATACTGATTCAAATCCCTTGAAAACTCACTAACTCACCGTTCGGAGTGAAAATGGCCCACCCTGCAGAGGATAGATTTTGCATAATACGACTAGCACCATCAGCATATCCAACAAATGGTTCTGAAGATTCAGTCATCTGTGATGAAATGTAAAGTGGATTACTAACGTCAAGAAAACTCTAAAAACAAATTAAGATATTGAATGCAAATCAACAACATATAAACAATATAATACAAAAAATTACTATGCTCATGATTAAGCATAGTAACGTTTCAAATACAACCCATTTCTAGGCTGTGCCAATGGAATTCCATCGTAATCAACTAACTCGTAGGCACCCTTAGCAAGAACTCTTTTGAAAATATAGGGGCCATGCCATAATGGTTCGAATTTCCCTGTACCTATTACATCAGCTTCTTGATCATAAAGAACGATGAAGTCACCCTCTGAGTAGATGCGAGTTTTGTTGTATTGTGCCTTTATACGTCTCTTATGTGCTTCGTTGGCCAATTGGGCTTCACGACGCGTTTCATCTAGATGGATGAGGTTAAGGAGACACGCTTCTTCTTCTGAGGTGTCAGGTAACAAGTCAATCGTGAGTTTTAACGATGATATTTCACATTGGATTGGTAAGATAGCTTCCAGACCATACACCACTTGAAAAGGAGTAAATCCCGTTGTGTTTCTCACCGAGGTTTGGTATTCCCACAAGGAGTATATGATCAAGTGCTAGTTCCTTTTACGAACTACTATCATTCGTTGAAGCATTCGTATAAGAATTTTTTTAATAGCCTCAACCTATCCATTTGATTGTGGATAATAAGGAGTAGAATTATCATGTGACAATCCTAATTTGGCAATCAATTCAAACATCATATGGTTGCGAAAATGCTTCCCATGATCCGTAAATATAGCCTGTGGGACCCCAAGCCGTGCAATAACGTGATTGAAGAAAAACAATGCAGCTGTTTGTCCTGTGTTATTAAATGTAGGCATCGCTTCAGCCCATTTGGTAAAATAGTTGACTGCGACAATAATATAACCATGTCCCCCAGATGAAGGAGGGTTAGAGGTCATGAAGTCAATACCCCATTTCATAAATGGTCCAGCAGAGACAACATGATGCATTGGCGCTGGCGGTTTGTTGATTTTACGATCAAAATTTTGGCATGCATCACAACTTCTGACTGTGAGGATGCAATATCGAAAAATAGTACTCCAAAAGTAACCAGCGCAGAGTATCTTCTGCACGGTACCATATCCAGATAAATTTCCACCACAAGCCCCAGCATGAAAATCATTTAATACTTTTTCTGCTTCCTCATGGGTGAGGCACCTCCTTAAAATGGTATCGACACCACGAAGATAAAGTGTATCGCCGAAAATCAGATAATATTTGGCTTGGTATTGAATATGTCGCTGATCAAAGCGAGAGGTATTAGGTCGAAAATTTTGGGTTTGGAGATAAATAATGAAATCCCCATACCAAGGATTAGATGATTCGATCAGAAATAGAGACTCATCTAGAATAGATGGTTCTGACGTAGTATCAGTACTATTAAAGGGAAGGTCATAGAGAAGCTCAGCCAAAACTAAAGACTTCTTTGACTTGGATTTGATGAATTCCAAATCAAATTCCTACAAAATGACAATCCATTTTGAATATTTTCCCCCTTAGAAATTGACGTGATAAGATGTAAGTCATGGGGTTGCAATCTGAAATCAGTAACTCCTGTTTTGCAATAAGGTGACTTCCTGTCGAAGACAAATCAATATCCAAGAAGTTCACTTAGAAACATCAAATTATAGTACCATGAGGCTTGTTACAACATCGATAAGATCCTCACTTCCAGACCTTTGACCGAAAGATTTTGTTTGGCGTTCGACATCAAATCATCTATTCATGCCTTATGAAATTTATTTTAGTACCTTGAGGGCCATTGACATTAATGGTGGTTCTCTCGCATTTGTTAGAAGCTCACATCATTGGATGGTAATCAAACGATGTCTTTCCATGTTCGACTACAAATCATATATTCGTATGGTTAGACTTGTAACCAAATGATCGAGTGAATGAGATAAGAAGACCCCGGATCTAGTTTCAACCATCCGAGCTGCAATTTCAGGATTGTTTTACACATCATCTGTACGGTGACTTTACATACAGATTTTCATCCAAACATAGGCCTATATCTATAGGCATGTCTGCATCTGGGCAACATTCTAATATAGACGACTTTCTGAATTATATACATGTTATTAGATTGTTTTATGTGCTGAATATGGGAATGCCTACCCTCAGCAATTATGATCAAAAGAGGAAATATCATGATGTAATATATTGTAAGATTGATGCAGTTGACCACTCCGCTTCTTTTCCAAACTCATCACAGTGTAAATCATCTCAATCAAATGTTCTTATTATTTGGATCTCATGCTTTAGGGGGCAATTGTTATAGGTCAATTTGGGCACCATTCCCAATGACCTGGTTAACTGGACATCATCTCCAGGACCAATGATCAAGGGTCTATCATTCCCTATCATTTTAGTTTCTACTTTCCCTAAGACAAGAAACAAGACAAATCAAGCAAGACTTTCATCAAGCAAAGGTTTCCAAGGTTTGAAGCTTATTATATAGCATATGAGAGCTCACCAACGCAGGCTCTAAGGGGCCTAAGTGCGTTGCATATGCAGGTAGCCCCATGCAAGGTTGCTCTGCAAAGCACTTCCCAACATTCACAGGTGTGTTGGTCACATTGGGAGCGAAATTCTCATTGTTCTGAAATCTGCACTTAGCCAGTGCCTTCTAGAAGAGTTCACATGTGTCAAGCTTCGGATCCAAGTGTCCATTTGACATCTACATGACTGGAAACATGTATTGCCTATTTTTGGAAATTTATTTATTGCAAAACAACCTACAGTTCATCTATAAATTGAGCACAGATCTAAGTGCTTGAGAGGGAAGAATTTGAGTAGAGAAATGCTAGAGAATTTTCAATTGAGAGCTAGATTTTTGAAGCTGCTGCTGGAGATATTTATACTATGATGAGGCTTAAGAACGTTGCTGGAAGGTCACTTCAAATCAGTCACTAGTTTGTAACCTCTCCTTCTATCATCAATAAGAGTACTGCTTATTTTTCCCTATATGCATCTGTATTGACTTTGATTTTCTATATTGCAAGATCTTGGTTGATGTATATGGTTTATGCTTTACTGATTTAGTTAACTAGCTTGAATATATATTTATATTATTGTATCTTATTTTGTTTCAGTGTTCTTTCTTACAAGAAGCATTCAGCTCACAAACCGCTTGAATTTGAAGTTGCAACGGAAGCGACAGAAGGAGCCATTTGGAAGCGACTGAACAAGTAAGCCTCCAATCCTCTCTATGTATATGTTTTGAGTTAGGAGAAATAGTTGTATAGTATTTCACCTGTTGTTCTAGACTAGCACATGTCTAGGGAATAGTGATTTATCCATAATTCACAATTCTGGCCCAACAATAGACAACCCAGACCAAATTTTCAAAAAGAAAAATAGATATAAAATTTAGAATTTAAAGTGTCATTAATAAGAGTCAATTCATTACCACAAGAGTCAGTAAGTTTGCAAGATATAGATTTTGATCTGAAATTTGTACATTATTTATTTAGAATTCAATCTGAAAGTGACCTTTATACTATTTTTTTAGACCCTATTTTTATTTCATTCTTGGAAACAAAATAGAAAAATATTACAGTAGAATCTAAATCAAAGAAAGTTGAATATCAGACTAAAGTTGAAGAAATTAATGTTGTTATTCTCAAAGATATTGATGAAGCCATTGAATTAGCTCAATTATTAGCATATACCACTAAACCTTCAGTTTCATAGTTATATACCACCATAATACAAGCTATAGTTTCATCTCTATATTTTACTACATCATATATAGCTTCCAATACCAATACATCTATAGATCCATTTATCTCTAGACTACCTTTACAGCCTAGAATAATATTTCCACCGTCCACTTCATCCACTATATCCACTAGCTCACCTTTTGATTTTCCAAATACATCATCCTCATTCCCTAGTAGTTCCACATATATTCCAGTTTCATTCCCCAGCACCTCAACTATAGCTTTTAGTTCATCAGCTACCACTTCTAGTTCAGCCCCAAACACTTCTACTTTACCTCCTAGTCAAGCTAAACTTCAAGCTATGGCTGCTAGGTATGCTCCCCTTATCTTACTAGTACAACTTCATGACATGCCTCAAGACTATCAGAGTAAGATACCTCAATTTGATGCTACTACCCATTATACAGCTCAACAACACATTAGTAAAATGATAGATTTATTTGAACTCTATGAGATTGATGATTCAGATGTTCAAATAAGGTTATTTGCACAAACATTAATAGGAGAAATTAATAAGTGGTTTAAAGGTCTTATTGTTGGTAGTGTGACTGATTTAGCTGTGTTTCATAGATTGTTTTTAAATAAATAGGAAAAGAAAAAGAATCCACTGCAGATATTGTCTAAATTTGATGCCATGAGAAGATCTCCAAATGAGTCAGTCCAAGATTACTGCACCAGATATAACAGTGTTTACAATTCCATCCCTGTAAATATTAAACCCACTCATGATTTTGTCCTACTCAAATTATCTGATGGATTTGACACATACATGGCTTATCAGTTGAGGGAAAGAAATGCAGAAACCTTAGAAAGAATGCAAACAGATGCTGCTGGTGTAGAAGTAAACATTTTAGCCAAAAAATCTAGACTAAGGAATGAGAGAAGAGTGACCATTAAAGAAGAAACTTCCAATTCAGACACAAAAATAGAAATGTTAGCTAAAACTTTAGAGAGGATGATGGATAGACTAGATAATATAGAAAGAAGACCTCAATGGGATAATCAACAACCAATAAGAAATCCCAATTTTAAGAAAAACAAAAATTCATGAAAAGCAAAAGAAACAGCCCCAGACCAGGAAATAAGGGCCCCCTTCCAAGAGAACTATGTTGAAAGTTATCAGAATAATGATGATGATGAGGATGCAATAAATATAATGGGAATAGATGATAATAATACTATTTTTCTCACTCGGGAAGATCAGGAATTATTAGATGCATGTCGATTATTATTAGCTCTTAATAATAATCAGACACTAAACAACAACTTATTCTATTGGAGCAATTCAGTTCAGTGCACAGATGTGGCACATCAGTGGACTGAGGGAATTACACAATTCCCAAGGGTTTACTAGAGCTAATGCATGGAGGACTCAGTTAGAACTCAAGTGGCAGAGTTATGACACAGTTGGAAGAAGTAGTTAGGGAGTTGTATTTAGTTTAACTCAGTTAGACTCAATTGAGCTATTTGTATCTAGTCTAACTGATTGATACACTAGTGAGAGTGGAGTGAATTAATTAGTTAATTAATTCACAAATAATAACTTATTAATCAACTGAACAATACAGCAGTTAACTACAATGCATGGCAGTTTCAGTGGAGACCCAGTGGAGAGACAGGTTAAAGGCCAAGATGGACTATCTATTGTGACCATAGTGATGCATGAATTGCATCTATATATACATTGGAGTTTCAAATGATAATCATACAGTCAAGGAGAGTGGGATTGCATCGAATTGGTGTTTGTAATTAGCTCGGATTGCGCAATGGAGGGAGGCTAGCAGGAGGCAAAGATCTGTGCATGGATTTGAAAGATTGGTCCTGATTAGTGTATGACGATTGTACTGTACTGAGAGCTTGATAAGCTTTGTATGAGGATTGCCATATGATTCCATGATACATAATATATATTTGGGGTTTTTAGCTTCAGGCTTTCCTCGTTAAAAATTGTGTTATGTGGGATTGATTATTATTTTTTATGCTTCACATGTGTGTGCAATTAATTTTTCCGCAAAAGATTAACAAGTGGAATTGATTCAGTATTTTGCATAAATTTAAATAGTGTGAGATCAGGTGAATCAAGGAAATATTCATGCTTATTGCATACAATTTCTACATGGTATCAGAGCATTGTTGATTGAAGATTGCAATTGTGAAGTGAGTTTGTGCTGGTGGACGATTCGAATTTGCTACAGAATATTCTTGGTGCGGAAGTTGAGTATACATTGAAATGTATTTCAATGGGTTGCGATTGGAGTATGCCCTTTATGGGAGCTCGAATTACATAGCCTGGAAGGACATGATGGAGGCAGTGCTGGAGGATAATGGGCTGAAGGAGTTCATCGATAGTGATGTTCCTAAGCCGGGATCTAGCGATGCTGCATTACATGATGCATGGCAAAAGAAGACAGCAAAGACGAGGAAAATTCTATTGGAAGGTGTGAAGGACCATATTGTGTCCAGAATTCATAGGAAATCCACTCCATTCTTAATGTGGAAGGCTTTGATATACTTATTCCAAAGCAGAAGTGACCAGAGGAAGTTGGCGCTTAAATACAATCTCAGAAAAATAAAAATGGAGAAGGACGACAGTATTCCAAAATACCTCACGAAGTTTGTCCACTGCAACGATGAACTGGGAATTGTGGGGGTTACTGTTGATGAAGAAGACTTGGTGAGCCTAGCTCTCCTTGGGCATCCATATAGTTGGCATAGCTACAAAGACTCTGTCAATGGACGGGAGAAACTGTCGGGATGGGAGCGACTTTGGTCGGATCTTGTGCAAGAGGAGATAAGGCGGGGTACCAGGGATGGATCTTCATCGAAGAATGAATATGAAGAGAATTTCACTTTGGCTTCCAAATAAAGGAAAGGGAAGGGGAAGAAACATCCTGCAAAATCCGATGCTAAAGGAAAGAAGAAAGATTTGTCCAAGTGAAGTGTTTTCACTGTCACGAACATGGACATTTCGCCACTAACTGTCCACAGAAGAAAAAGAACAAGAAGGCTGCTGGATCTATAGTGGGAGAGGCCTTAGCCTTGCAATTTGAGATTTATTTCTCCTTGATCACTTGCTTGGTTTCAAGCTATAAGGGATCAGTGTGGTATCTTGATAGTGGTGCATCTTTCCATATGACGGGAGACAAAGAGTTGTTTAGTGACTTGGAAGAGAAGGACCTCTAGAGGCATATAGAGATGGGTGATGATGGTTGGTACAGTGCGACTGGCATTGGGACCATTACCTTTGAGAGGGAGTCCGGTAATCCATTCTTGTTAAATAATTTCATGCATGTTCCATGTCTGAATAAGAACTTGGTCTCAGTCGCAATGCTGGAAGACAAGGGTTATGATGTTGTTTTCAGTGAGGTAAAAGCCTTCCTTCGACATAAAACAACGATTCAAGCCAAGAAGATAGGGGTTCGAATTAATAATCTCTACAAGATAGAGGTAGATGGCTGCGCTGCAATGGTGGGCAAAGCAGAAGAAGTGGTGAGCTAGGATGAGGGCGAATTATGGCACAGGAGATTGGGCCATATTCACCATGGCGCTTTGAAGATTTTGCAGCAAATTTCTACTGGACTTCCCAAGGGTACTCTTGCACAGTAAAATCAGTGCAAGGGATGTACTATGGGTAAGTTTGTGAAGACCACCTTACATGAGAAGGAGAACCGTGCTTCGGTGATCCTGGAGAGAATTCACACAGACGTGTGTGGACCTTTCTCGGTTGCTTCAACAGAAAAACACAGGTATTGTGTTATATTTGTTGATGACTATTCTCGTAGATGTTGGATCTTCTTCATGAAGAAGAAGAGTGAAACGTTCTCAAAGTTCCGTGAGTTCAAGGCATTGGTGGAGAAGGAGTCAGGGAAGCAAGTGAAAGCTCTACGGAGCAATAATGGTGGTGAATACATCTCAGGCGAATTCAAATACTTTTGTAGCAATGAAGGAATTCGAAGAGAACTCATAGCGCCTCATAACCCACAGTAGAATTGGGTCGCGGAGAGGAAGAACAGAACGATCGTGATTGCTGCACGAGCGACGCTGCATGACCAGGCCTACCGATGCACTTGTGGGCGGAAGCATGCAACATTGTGGTTTATGTGAAAAATCGTTGTCCTCATAGAGTACTTGGCATGAGTACACCCGAAGAAGCTTTTACTGGTAAGAAGCCTGATATTTCTCAATTGAAGATTTTTGGCTCACCTGTTTACATTCATGTGACGAAGGATGCCAGGAAGAAGCTGGAGCTGACTGAAGAAGTTGGGATATTTGTGGGGTGCATAGAAACAAACCATAACTATCGTTTGTATTTTCCAGAAATTCGGATGACTGTTGTGCGACTGGATATAAAATTCAATGAGGTGAAAGCCATGAAGTTGTCTCTTGAGAGGGAGCTACACTTGCATGCAGAGGAGGAAAATATTGTTACCAAAGATGAGCCTCTAGATGTGGATCAGCCACAGGATGAGATTCATGGAGTGGAGGATTCCACTCATGCAGAACCAAACATCAGACAAGGCAGAAAGCATACCACAGAAGTTGAGAGACTGAAGCTTGATGCGGCACAGAATGTAGGAGTTCCTACATCACAGCGCAGACAAAGATAGTCACCTAACCAATTTACAGGATACATGGCTCTTATGAGCAAGTGTATCGTGACAGAGCCATATTATTTTGAAGAAGCAGTGCAGGAGCCCACATGGGTAGATGCCATGGTGGAGGAGTATGACCCCATTTTTAGAAACAGTGCTTGCGATATTTTTCCAAGGACGGTGGGAAAATTAGTTGTAGGATCAAGATGGATCTACAAGGTAAAGAAAGTTGTTTATGGGAGTGTTGAGAAGTATAAGGCAAGATTTTTTGCTTGGGGCTTCTCACAGATCGAGGGGATTGACTATGAAGAAACCTTTGCACCTGTCGCATGGTATTCTTCCATACAGACCATCCTTGCTCTCTCAGCGCAGATGGGTTGGCAAATTCATTAGATGGATGTGAAGACAATGTTCCTTAATGGGATCATTGAGGAAGAGGTGTACATTGAAAAGCCTGAAGGATTTGAGATCTTCAGCAGCAATTCACATGTGTGCAGGCTCAAAAGAGTGTTGTATGGGATGAAACAAGCACCTCGCGCTTGGTACACTCGGATCGACAACTATTTCACTAGACTTGGCTTCACCAAGAGTGAGGCGGATGCAAACCTGTACCAGATTGTGGTTGAGGGTAAGCTTTTAATCATTTTACTTTATGTTGATGATTTAATACTAACAGGTGATGAGCAGTTGATACACTCATGCAAGGAAAATCTTGCAAAGGATTTTGAGATGAAGGATTTGGGCCTCCTTCATTATTTCCCTGGATTGGAAATATGGCAGTGGTAAGGTGAATTGTTTGTGTCTCAAGGAAATTATGCTTGGGAGATACTGGAGAAGTTTCACATGCAAGGGTGCAAGCCTATCGACACTCCTCTTCCAGGAAATTGGAAGAAAGAGGATGCTACATCAGCAGAGGTAGTGGATGCCACAGTTTATCGACAGTTGGTGGGTTCGCTCATGTATTTAGTCAATACAAGACCAGACATATTGTTAGTATGAATCTTTCATCGTAAAATATCACTTTAGCTACGCATAACAAATAGCCCTAACATCGATTATGGCTGCAAAATATCTTTAAGTCTGCTGCACAAATCCAGATCTAAGCACAAAAGACATTAAGCAGATAAAATATAATATGGCTCCATGCATCCAATAGACAAGACAAGAAAAATGTATTTAAAAGAATTTTATACTATATTAAAGAATGGGGCACTTGAGAGGAAAACAAGAAAGGTGTTTTCCAGTTCTCCTCAATGGGATGGGTTATTGAAAGTCCTCAGTGTTTCAGATCTAAAATTCCTCTCTCTTATTGGTGTGGAAAACCCAGACAAACATAGAACTCAATGGGAGCTCACAAAGCAAAAATGGAAAATGGTGACCAAGAGTAGATCCAGAGTGATCTAATGCAATGGAGGTGACTAATGAATGGGGAAAACCCTTCTATTTATAACAAAATATTGGGGTGTTCTAGTACTCGGTGCATGAATAAAATATTATTAATCAAATTCTAGAATCACCCTTTAGGAATATTTTATTATATTTGTTGGAGGGAAAAGGCCTTTTGACTTGGGTCAATTCCTTTATTTATAAACAATAAATAAATAGATGATTTATTTATTATTTTAGGGAGATGGTAGGAATATAATTAAATAAATAATGATTTATTTAATTATTTAAAAATGATTTAGTCAAATTTAACTAGGAATATTATTAAATAATGATTTGAATAAATTATTCCTAAGAAATAATTAAATAAATAATGATTTATTTAATTAATTTCCTTGTTTTGGGTTAAATATGACCAGGAAATATGGACAAATGTTATTTTACATGGTGAAAGCAATTTTACTTAGGGTAAAATTGGTCTTACATGGTGTACTTGAGTTCATCTAATGATAATGGGTTAGATGACCAAAAAAATGGTGTAACAGATTGCCCCCCAACGTACGAGTGTTAGGAGAAAATCGTATGACCGAAGTACGTTGTAAGAACTCAATCACTAGGCATCAAGAGGGAAGTGAGAGAGAGAAATATAAGGTAGTCTAATGTGCTGAAGGACTAGACCCGGAGGAGACGAGACTTACAGGTGCAACAAGTCTCTAGGTGATGAAGTGGTATCAGTGTTAAAGGCGGCGGGGGAGGCATACCTATGCCCGCCAAGACAATAGTACAAAGAATAAGGCGCCCGAAAAACCACGGAACGCAATAATGAAGCATGTGCTAGCCTAAACATGAGCCAGATAAATAAAATGATGAATCCCACATACATGCGATGCCTGGAATAACCTCCAGGACTTATACAAGAAGATTTTAGTACATGAGATACAAATACACCCAAATGCACCCTACACACGGGGAAGGGCTCGCAACATCTGGCTAGTACATGCAAATCGAAGAGGCGCTGCAAGCAGTTGAGGCCGATATCATCAAATGAGAGGAGCTACATCAAGGGCGGAAATGAAGAATTCATTCGGGCATGTGGGGGGCTACCTGTAGGGCCACCCCCTCATGAGGGTTGAGACATCTCACACATGCCCGGGAATCACCAATAGTTGTTGCTGCATCACTGGACCATCAAGTGTATAGAGCACGATCATGCTAAGAAGAGCTCGAACCAAGGTACACTGCCCCCTAGACCTGGCTTCAGGAGTAAATGAGTTGATGTCGATAGAAGTAGGTCCGGCATAGGTGAGGCAATAAGGGAACCCCACTAAGACACGAGGGAAAATAGTAGAGCGACGAATAGATAGACACTAATGATGATGGTAGAATGAGGGATACAGAGGAGCGTTTGGACGAATTCCCTTGTTAGAGCATAACGGGCATGAATCGCTTGGCAGCGACTGATGCAATATCAGGAGGGATAGGGGACAAGGGAACTGAAGGACATAATGTGTGACACGAGAGAGGGACCAAGCAAGAAAGGATGGAGGACTATAGCGGGGTACAAAGGGATGCGGAATGGACTCCATGAATGTGATGATGACTCAAATCGGATGGTCTAAACAAGGGAGAATTGATGGTGTTGCCTCATAGTAAGGGTCCAATGGGGGACCATAAAAGCATGAGAACAATAGGGTAGCTCATGATTAAAATCAACACGAACGAAGACGAGTAAGGAGGCAAAGTGGTGCCCCAAGTACAAGTGTCGTAAGTGAAGAAATTCGATTTTGAGAAGAGGTGAATAGACCCTTCATGGACAAAAGGTGTCCTGGTGAAGTATCAAAAAATGGAAAACTGACAGATACCCATTGGAGTGCTTGGTGAGAGTTTTCCAACGGTGTGGATGGTTTGTCAAACGGGGCTACGATTTGGTCTCAGTGGGCGAAAGAAAAAAGAGGGGGTTTCTTCTAATAAGGCGTTTTCCCTCCAAAATCATTCATTTTCTTGTGTAGCTGTGGTGAATGTGGAGAGGAGAGAAGGCCCTAAATATTGCGGCGATCATAGCAGACAAATCGATCGTTGGAATCGTGATCCGTCAGTTGCAGGTAAGAGGCCTAATCCTACTCTTTGTTTTTGATGGATTCAAATTGCATATTAGGGTTTTAAATCTCAGTAACTGCCCCTACTTCATCATTACGATTGGGTTGGCCTGAAAAGTGCGACCTGGCCCAGGATTTGCCCAAAAAAGTGCAACCTGTTAGATGTGGGATTTTTTAGTGCTGTTATGGGCTGAGATTCAGTTTTGGTGTAAATTAATGCAGATTTGCTAATCTGTAGAGTGAAAAAAATGATGGTTTTGTGTAGATATGGCAGATATACGGATCAAGTGGAGAGAGAGAGACTTAGGTACATTACGGACGGAAATCCAAGTGGATCAGGGTGTCCTTCGTGCACTGGCTAGGTATGGGGTTCTGAAATTTTTGGAGAACCCTTTGATGAGGGCTAGAGAGCCCTTGTTGGCCCAGATTATTAGTCATTGGGATCCAGATCATGAGGTGTTTATAGTGCAGGGGTACAGGATCGAGCTGACGGTCCAGGATCTGTATTTCTTGACTGGTATCCCACCATTAGGGATGGTGAGAAATATGTAGCTAGTGTTACCACAGGGGCGTAACATTATGGAGTTTTTTGAGCGACATTGTCGACCAGGTGTCTGAGTCAAAGGGACTCGGATATCCATTAGGGATCTAGAGAGGTTGGAGACCCGGGCAGTGGCCGCAATGGTGTTGCGGATCTTTGGCAGCTAGGTGTTCCATCACATCGCTGGAGGGCAGATGATGATTGTAGAGAGTGTGTTGGGGGGGACCTACTATGGGTGGGCCCAGATGATGTTGGTGTCGGTGAAATGACAGTTGTCGCTATGCAAGCGTCAAGTGAATCATGATTGTGCCTATGGGACGGTTTTTTTCTCTTTCTTCTTTGAGAAGATCCCGACCTTGCAACCTCATATACAGTTACCTGATGGAGGTCCAAGAGAGCCTCGGATGCGTCGGTGGGGATGATTACTGTGTAGAGGAGGGGGAGGGGCAGTTGGACGGGTGTTCCGAGTAGAGTTATTTGCCCATTGGGATCAGATGCCATTATACATAGATGACTATCCCTATAGTGGGATGAGTTATTGGGGAGATCCGGACTTGCCGCTTCCGCCTGGTCGAGTGTGGGGGCCCGATGGTAAGTGATAAGAAACTAATCTGTTATGTGCATTTTAGAGTTCGTGACTAGTATTCATGGTACTAATCTTTATATTTTTGGGAATGCAGATATAGCTCCGGTAAAACCGGCTGGATATATGGGATGACCGGCAGCAGCAGGAGCTACAGGTGCAAGTGGATTAAGGACAGCACAGAACGAGGATATGGCCGCTCTGTTGGAGGACATCCGTCGTAGATGTGAGGGGCTGCTCACCGGTGTGTCGGAGCGTGGTTGGCAGGATTTAGACGACCAGTACATAGAGTTATGTATTGGGCTACCCTCAGAATGGCGAGGTATCATGTGACGCATGGAGATGGCCGGTCAGACTGTGCGTGATCTACGAGTTGCGGGAGCAGAGCCGTTGGCTCGGGATCCTCTAGAGAGTGATTAGATGGAGGGCAGGTGGTGCCCTCCAGCATTGATGTAGGGGCAAGTGGTGTCCCCCATTTTTGTAGTTTTGTTTTTTGTACCATGCTATGGGCATGTCATATGTTTCAGAGCACATGGACTCTAAAAACACATGTGATATGATATATATGATTTATGTACATTTTGTTGATGATGTGAAATGTTATTGTCTTGTGCGTGATAAATGCCAGTCTAGAACATGATTTTCGATTTGATCTACGTAGTGATTTTGATGTCGAGGGATATGGTTGAAAGTAATGAATCTAAATTCACGTATCAAAAGTTTCACTCGTAAATATTGTCTAAATAGGATAGGGTTATGCACACGATAGACACCATTAAGTTGTAAGACAAGGAGCAGGGAATCTAAATGAACATGCAGATGGAGGATGTGATGAGAGAGGGCATCGGCTAAGAGGCCATGTACTGCATCATATTCGGCCTGATTATTGGTGGCATTACCAATGCAGATCCCATTTGCAAGAACCAGGGTATGCAAGGGGGTAAAGATGGCCTATGCTGCTGAAATGAGATTCTGGGAATAACGACTTGCCCCATCGGCATAGCCAAGATAATGGGTGGAGGAGAGGACCAATGTAACAGTGTCGCAAGACGAGAAATGAGAGGGATGAGAAAAAGGATGGCAGCATGAGCAGGGGATAGACATCCACTGACAGCTATGGTAGGGAGCAGTCAGGGTAGGAAGTCTAGGACTCATAGATCGATGAGAGGGAGATGAATGAGAGCTATGGGATGAAGAGCAGGAACTCAGGCTGCGAAGAACATCGAAGATACGGATGGGATGATCATGATTATGGGAGGAAAAGGAAGGGTCAATGAGACCATACGACGCTGCAAAGCTACCTAAATCATCAGTATGGGAAGAGATGCGCAGATATGGGTCATCACGGGGAATGACAGAATAACAGCTAAAAAGATGGTCAAAACATGAAGAACCCGAGAATGTGTCTGAAGGAGGATCAAGGAGAACAGATAGATTGGATTCAGAGGGAATGTACTTCGAGGGTCGTGCAGATCATGATAGGTATAGGAGGGGAGCAGCAGGTTCTGACATTTCAACATCAGGGGGAGGAATGTCAATGGTAGTAGGGGGATCCTCGAGTAGACCTGACGCATATTGAGCAAGGATGGGGGAGGCGGATTGATTTTTTTCAACTCTGTACTCGCGAATGACCTCTAAAGAGGCTCAATAGTGCGTGAGGTGAGGAAAATGGTGAGAGTAATGGCCATGGACACCACACAGAACACAAGGTTTGTTGGTGCAAAGAGTCTTTGGGTTCTTGGCTGCGGATGAGGAAGAAACGGAGGTTTCAGGGACCGTAGATTCAGGGAACGCGACTTTAACCATGGGTTGGATATGAGGCAACACAGGACAAGTATGGGTGGGATGACTGATACCATCACACAAGGCACAAGGCTTGGCAGGTGGGGGAGGGGTAGGGTCGGGTGCGGTGGCCTTGTCTTTGGATGCCCCCTTTCGATTTTTTCTTTTCTTGCCTGTAGTTGTCGCAGCATGGGGAGGGTTCTACGGAGGGGCTAGGATCAATTACACTAGTGTCAGAGCTATGTATGGTTTGGGGTGGCCCGATGGGGTCTCAGCTAGAGGAGTAAGATACCATACTGGAATTCCCAAAGTTAAATTAGGGAGGGAAAGGGTGGCCATGACAGGGACCGAATAGACACTGGGGGGGGACCAAGGAAAGGTATCTGACCAGCAGGGTAATGACCAGGAGGGACGACTCCCATATGGTGAAGACCTGAGGGAACCGACTTAGGAGGGTAGGGAGGTTCCTGAGTGTGAGGTGGATGGGAAGGTCCAGGCGAAAAAGGTTTAGTCGACTGAAGCGAATGGCTAGGAGCAGGATGCGGTGGGAGAGAGTGATGTTGATGACCAGCTGGAGTAGGTTGTGGAAGGCCAACCTAAGACGATTGCATCATGCAAACATTTGATAAGCTGGGGTCAGAGACAGGAGGAGGGGGAGGACCATGAAAATTTCCAAGCAAAGAGGAGTCTTTGTAGACGCCAGGGGAAACACTGGTCAAAGAATCAACAGTTGGTTTATTGGTGACAGTAGAGATGGTGGACTCAGGGGAGGTCTGAGAATTTGGTTCATGGTAGGTCAACTGGTCAATGGTGAAAATATTGCCATTATGAAGAAATGACATCTTGCAGTGGACTACGGATGGGACGGCAGACATGGCATAGGTGTAACTACGCCCCAAAAGAATTTTGTAGTCAAGAGGGGCGCCGATAACTTCAACGTCGACACAAATAGTCTTGCCTGCAAGGGTGATAGGACAATTATGGAATACGCCAATGGGCTGGGAGGCATAGCCATCCCACGCACGAAGGGTGATTGTGGAAGGGGCCAACTCAGGGGATCCGAGTTGTTTCCAAACCAAAGCGGACATTACACAGGTAGATGCCCCCTCATCAATAATACACCGAGTGACATTGGCATTTCGGATTTTCACTGGGATTTGGAAAGCAACCGAAGGAGGAAGAGGGGGATGGTCTGACTGACGGGCGTCGAAAACAATCAATTGGTCATCAGCAGGATCTATAGCACCCATGGCAGATAGTAGAGCCTTCTTTTGAGAAGGACATGACTGGAGGAGTTCCAATGTTGAAATGGCAGCAGGAGATTGTGCCAGATCATCTACTATACTGTATGAATGGGCAGCCCGACCATAGGCAGCATTTCAGCGTAATGGGCCTTTAGGAGTCTTGGGATGAACCTCAGCTTTGGGTGGAGGGATTTGCAAGGGACCATTGGGTGTCGACAAAGGCTCTGTAGGACATGAAGATGGAGATTTGGAGACAGACAGAACGGGATGCGTGGAATACTAACGGGACCGAGTTTGAAGGTTGAGGTCGACGGTGAGAGGTGGGTCAGAGGCCATCATGAGAATATGCTAATCAGAGGAACCAGAAGGGGAAGGTTGAGTGGTTACCGGGGCATGAGGTGGTTGAGTGGCCACGAATCCTTGTTGAGGGAAAGGATCAGTAAACACAGCAGGTTGAGAAGTAGCTGGAGTGGAAGGGACAGTAGGGGAGGAGTGTTGTCCCCGCATGGTGGCCTGAGTCTCCCACATCTGCCGCATTTGTGGTAATAAGGGACAATCGTGAGTGTAGTGACCATAAACACCGCAACAAGAACAAGGCTTATTGGTGCGAAGTGGCCTGTCCGGCTTGGGCTGAGAGCCCTGTGGCTGGTTGCCAGTGGTAGAGTCAATACTGGAGGGATTGGATCCACGATTACCATAAGCAGATTGATTTCCTTTTCTCTTTCTTTGAAAAGGAAGAAAATTAGTTTCCCCTGTTGTGCAAATACTTGCCCTGGAGGGGGTAGTAAGTGCAGTTGCGGAGGTGGAGAAGGCAAAGGAGTGGGAGGTCCAAATGCTAGAGGAGTTGGGACACCAGGTTGTGGATATGGATAAGGGGTAGGATGGGCAGCATTGAGGTAATCAGGAGAGTGGGAAAAAGGAGGAGGCATGCCATAGCCTGGATACATGCTACCTGGAGGGGAAAAAGTGCTGGAGGGGCTGGCCCCTCCTGGAGGGAAACCATAGCCCGCAAGAGGTTGGGTAGAGGTATGTGACAGGGCTCCAACGATACCGTCATTAGAGTGAGAGGCCCCCGAGGCATTAGGGCCACTGGGCTTGGGGAGGTCAGGAATGACGATATAAACATAACCAGATTGGGCATAGATAAGGTCATATTTCAAGGCTATTTGGAGGGCGGCTTCTTCAGTTTGGGGAAAATGGGATGCGACATATTTATCAATGGGAGTTAAGAGAGAGCGAAGGAACTATTCCATGTAAACCCGATCTTCAAAGGGGGGGGTGCGACATAGGCTCCGTCTTCGTCGCCATTCCTGGACATGAGTGGAAAGGCGGGTCGAAGAGGATTGATGAAAAGAAGTTAAGAGTTCAATACCAGTGTCGTATCGGAGAGGGAGCTGGAAATAAGATAAAAAGGCTTGGGAAATGGTCACAAAGGTGGTATGGGAAGAGGTGGCTTGATCAACATACCATTTAGAAGCTTCACCGGTAAGCGTGCATTGGAACAATCGAAGACGGATGGAGTCATCGATGATGGAATTTGAGGAACACCACATGTGGAAAGAGCAAATATGGTTAGAGGGATCTTCACTAGCAAGGCCTTTGAACTTGGGAATGTCAGAGGGGAGCTTGGTTGGCATAGCAGGCCAACTAACATCGTGGCGGATAGGATCGTTAATCAGCTGATTGAAATTGGGGAGATTGAGGCCGGCCATATAAGGGAGAAAAGGGGCAGTCGAGGTAGGTCCCATAGTGGTTCCACTGGAAACATACCCAGCAGTAGAACTGGGGTGGCTGCTAGTAGTAGGCCCTGAAGTAGACATGGCGAGAGTAACAGGGGGAGAACCAAGAGTAGGGGAAGAGCCCGAACAATCAGAAGAAGAGTCGGAGTGTGGACTCGGGGGAAGACTTACTCGATGACGATGGGAAGGAGGAAGTCGACCAACCGGAAACTGAGGATGAAGGCCAATAAGTCTCCGGGACAAACGCCTTGGAGGCGCAATGATGACGGGAAGAAGAAAACCGACAAGGGCAGGGAGGGGTAAAATCAAGTGAGATCAATGTCGAAACAAGGGCAGAGAGGTGCAGTGTCAATTTATTTTAAAGGCTTTTCCAGGCGGTGTTAACCAAGCTCTTCTTCACTTAGGGTCAGTGTGTGGCGTGCGTTAATTTTGATTGTTTAAACCCAGACGTTTTGAGAGTAAAATAAAAAGTGTGCTGCGTAACTGAAAATAAATCTGCAGTAAATAAGACTAAAAGAACAGAAAATTAACAGCTACCAATGCATCAATATAACCCAAGAAGGAGGGTCTCTCAAAACTAATCTATAAGAGGGAAAAAACTAAGAAAAGCACACTAAAAAGAGGCCAATAGATCTAAGGTCAGGAGGGACAGGGATCTAAAGGAGAACTTTGCTAAAAAGAGGTGCAGAGAACAGCAAAGAGGCAAAGGCAAGGTTGCTACTAAAAAGGAGGAGATCAACTAAAAATATAAGGGACAAGGAGGCGGCCCTAGAAATGAACCCAAAAAAAACTATATGAGGTGATTTGAAAGGGGGAAGAGCTGATCTAAAGGGATCTGAAAATGAGGTATCAGATCTGGAAGCAAAAAGGCTGAAACCCTGGAAATTCAGAATTCTGAAACAACAAAACTCTCCCACAAAAAGTGGAGGGTACTAGAGCCCTAAGGGGAAAGATTCCCACTTAGTTGAGTGAAACAGATCAGAAACAGGTCTAAACGGGTGGAGACAGAGGTTGGAAAACCCTGACAGAAGCTTTAGACAAACCTATAAAAAGTGCTGGAAATTGCAGAAAAAAGTGCAGGTCGTAGGTTCTGACCTATTTTCAGTCCAGGTCGCAGATTTGGGGCAGAAAAGTGCAACCTCAAGGCCAGGTCGCACTTTTTGGGCTGATAAGTGCGACCTGCAGATTCGGCTCTCTCGGCGGCAGATTTCAGAAAAATTTGTCGTCTCAGCTGCGGATAATTTCTGTCACCTGCGCAATAAGGCCAGAAACAGACGGAAGTTAAAAATTTGACTGTTTGAGGATGTTAGAGGTGGAAAGCACCATAAAAATAGGAAAAACAGAAAATGGAAGAGAAACCCTAGGGTCTGAAACAACTGGATATGCAGGAATATATAATACAACAACGGTCGCAAAAGAAAACCCGTGTGGAGTCGCCAATTGTTAGTATGAATCTTTCGTCGTAAAATATCACTTTAGCTACGCATAAAAAATAGCCCTAACATCGATTATGGCTGCAAAATATCTTTAAGTCTGCTGCAAAAATCCAGATCTAAGCACAAAAGACATTAAGCAGATAAAATATAATATGGCTCCATGCATCCAATAGACAAGACAAGAACAATGTATTTAAAAGAATTTTATATTTTATTAAAGAATGGGGCACCTGAGAGGAAAACAAGAAATGTGTTTTCTGGTTCTCCTCAATGGGATGGGTTCTTGAAAGTCCTCAGTGTTTCAAATCTAAAATTCCTCTCTCTGATTAGTGTGGAAAACCCAGAAAAACATAGAACTCAATGGGAGCTCACAAAGCAAAAATGGAAAATGGTGACCAAGAGTAGATCCAGAGTGATCTAATGCAATGGAGGTGACTAATGAATGGGGAAAACGATTCTATTTATAAAAAAATATTGGGGTTTTCTAGAGCTCAGTGCATGAATAAAATATTATTAATCAAATTCTAGAATCACCCTTTAGGAATATTTTATTATATTTGTTGGAGGGAAAAGGTCTTTTGACTTGGGTCAATTTCTTTATTTATAAAAAATAAATAAATAGATGATTTATTTATTATTTTAGGGATATGGTAGGAATATAATTAAATAAATAATGATTTATTTAATTATTTAAAAATGATTTAGTCAAATTTAACTATGAATATTATTAAATAATGATTTGAATAACTTATTCCTAAGAAATAATTAAATAAATAATGATTTATTTAATTAATTTCCTTGTTTTGGGTTAAATATGACCAGGAAATATGGACAAATGTTATTTTACATGGTGAAAGCAATTTTACTTAGGGTAAAATTGGTCTAACGTGGTGTACTTGAGTTCATCTAATGATAATGGGTTAGATGACCAAAAAAATGGTGTAACACATATGCTATGCGGTGAACTAGCTTTCACAAGCGATGGTTAAGCCTACCAAGCTCTTTTTGAAGGCAGGGAAGCATGTTTTGAGATATCTTAGGGGCACATCTGAGTATGGTTTATGGTACAGACATACAGATGAGGTGAATTTGTATGGCTTCATGGATGCAGATTGGGTAGGAAGCCCAACAGAAAAAAAGAGCACATCAAGAGGGATTTTCAATATCGGATCTACGGTAGTTTCTTAGTACAACAGGAAACAAATATCTGTGGCACTTAGTTTAGCGGAAGCAGAATACATGGCAGCAAGTCAAGCTGCATGTGAGGCTATCTGTATGAGGAAGATTCTGGTTGGTTTGTTCGGTTCACATTTAGATCCCACAGTGATACATTGTGATAATTAGAGTTGCATTAAACTCTCAGTTAATCCTGTGTTTCATGTTAGATCTAAATATATTGATATCCGGTATCATCATATCAGAGATTGTGTGCAGTGAAAGATCATGTTGCTTCAGTACATTCCTACGAAGGATCAGGATGCACATATTCTGACGAAGGCGCTCACTGGGAGCAAATTCGAATACCATAGAGGCAGGATCGGGGTGAAGGATAATCCCTATCTTGTTGAGAGGGAGTGTTGAGATTCAACAAGATGATGAGCTTAGTGAAAAGAGTCACCTTCACTAAGTGGGCCCGCGGGCTATTTTTGGCGCAAGTCTATTTTTAGACTATGTCTATTTTTAGACATGATGATCATATTTCAGAAGTTGCAGGATGCTATTTGTGGATGGTTGGTCAAGTTGGAAAAATAGATGAAATTCTATTTTTAGAATATTGGGCGAAGTCTATTTATAGATTGTTGATCTAAAAATAGATGCATGTCGATTATTATTGGCTCTTAATAATAATCAGACACTAAACAATAACTTATTCTCTTGGAGCACTTCAGTTCAATGCACAGATATGGAACATCAATGGACTGAGGGAATTACGCAATTCCCAAGGGTTTACTGGAGCTAATGCATGGAGGAATCAGTTAGAACTCAAGTGGCAGAGTTACGACACAGTTGGAAGAAGTAGTTATGGAGTTGTATTTAGTTTAACTTGGTTAGACTCAGTTGAGCTAGTTGTATCTAGTCTAAATAATTGATACACTAGTGAGAGTGGAGTGAATTAATTATTTAATTAATTCAAAAATAATAACTCATTAATCAACTGAACAATACAACAGTTAACTACAGTGCATGGCAGTTTTAGTGGAGACCCAGTGGAGAGACAGGTGAAAGGGAAAGATGGACTATCTGTTGTGACCATAGTGATGCATGAGTTGCATCTATATATACATTGGAGTTTCCAATGATAATCACACAGTTAAGGAGAGTGGGATTGCATCGAATTGGTCTTTTTAATCAGCTTGGATTACGCAGTGGAGGCAGGCTAGCAGGAGGCAAAGATCGGTGCATGGATTTGCAAGATTGGTCTTGATTAGTGCATGAAAATTGTAGTGTACGGAGAGCTTGATAATCTTTGTATGAGGATTTTCATATGATTCCATGATACATAATATATATTTTGGGTTTTCAGCTTCAGGCTTTCGCGGTTAAAAACTGTGTTATGTGTGATTGATTATTTTTTTTTATGCTTCACATGTGTGTGCAATTAATGTTTCCGCAAAAGATTAACAAGTGGAATTGATTAAGTATTTTTCATAAAGTTACATAGTGTGAGATCAGGTGAATCAAGGACATATGCATGCTTAGTGCATTTAATTTCTACAAAATGCCTAGGTTTAATCAAAGATTTGTGTGTAACACTAGTTCAATATCCTGGTAAGAGTATATTAATGGACATTGTAGTAGCTGATATCCCACCTAAATATGGAATGTTACTACCTCGCTCATAGGGAGAAAAGTTACATGGATCTCTACAATTGGACATGTCTTGTTCTACTATATCATTTTTTGGTCAGCCTAAGAAGTTATATAGGGAAACATTGATGAAGTACATGGTCAGTAGTGTAGAAAGATCTATAAATTACCCAATTTCCTCTACACCAAATGACCTTGATTCTTTTATCTTATGTAACTCTAAAACTAATGAAATCCAAACTGAAGTAATAGAGAAAAAGAAAACACCAAACAATGCTAATATCTTTCATGAATATTTATGGCATTTAGACTTCGATGGTTCAATAAATAAGTTAGGAGCGGGAGTAACAGTTTGGATAACCAACATGGAGACTTATCACTCAGAAGGTCATGATTTCAGGCTCAATTTCAAATGTACCAATAATATGGCAGAGTATAAAGCCCTCATTCTAGGACTCCAAATTATTAGGAACTTAGGAGGCAAAATAATATTAATCATGGGAGATTCAGAGTTTATCATAAAACAAATAAATGGAGTATATTATGTTTACAATCCTAGATTAAGTCGATATAGAGAAACTGTGCTAGATTTAACTAATGATTTATTGTAATGTAAATTTGTTGCTATACCTAGAAAAAAAAATATACAGGCTCACTGTCTAGAAACCTTTGCTAGTACATGAAATTTACCATTCCAACCTAGTCACAGATATACTGTTGAACTCAAGCATAGATCAATAATTTCAGCCAACCTCAAATATTGGCTAATTTTTTCTCAAGATGTATAGATTTACAAGTTTATGAACAATGAAGGTGAATTTCATAACTCTAAGATAGACACAGATTGTACTATAGATCAAGATTTAGATTGTGAAGTTGATTTGAATAACATAGATGTAAATAAAGTAAAGTTTGCTAAACCAACTAGATTTAGTCAATCAGATATAGATAACTTAGAGAAATTAGAGATTGAAGAAATTATTGATGATGAATCTGACATATTGAATCTTAAGGATAATTTCTTACCCAAAGGTTTAACTCCTTTAGAATATATTTTTGACTTGAATGATGTAGCTTGAAAACCCAAAATGGAGCTAGCTATATCTGATATAGAAGAATGCAATATTGGTACAGAGTTAAAACCCAAAATAATCAAACTCTCCAAAGTCATACCGCAACAAGAAAAGGAAAAATATATTTCTCTTTTAAAAGAATATAAGGATGTTTTTGCTTGGAGTTATGAGGATCTCAAATCCTATGATAACAACATAATTAAAAATAAAATTCCAATAAAAGAAGATCAAAATCCCTTTAAACAAAATTTGAGAAGAATTAACCATGTTTTATTTCCTTTGATAGAAAAAGAAGTGAAAAAAATGTATGATGCACAGATAATTGTACAAATCAGATATTATCATTGGGTTTCCAACCTAGTTCCAACAAGAAAGAAAATAAGAGAGATTAGATTATGTGTTGACTTTAGGAATCTTTAAAAAGTGCCTTAAAAGATAATTACCCTTTACCTAAAATGGATCACATATTACAAAGGGTAGTTGGCTCTTCTAGGATTTCACTTTTAGATTGTTTTTCAGGATATAACTAGATTTTAGTCCAAAAAGAAGATCAAGCCAAGACAACATTTACTACTCCTTGGGGAACTTTTATGTATGTAAAAATGCCTTTTGGTCTAATGAATGCAGGGGCAACCATTCAAAGAGCTATGGACATAGCTTTTGCAAAGGAAATACATGATTTCTTAGTAATTTACTTAGATGACATTACTATGTTTCTAAAACTGATAATGAACACTTGGATCATCTGAGACAATTTTTTATCAAATGCAGGAAATTTAGCATCTCTTTAAACCTTAAGAAACGTTTATTTGGATTAGAAGAAGGAAAGTTACTTGGACACATAATTTCTAAAGAAGTAATCAGGATAGATCCTGCTAGGATAGAAGCAATTCTTAACATCGGTCCACCAAGAAACATCAAAGAGTTACAAGCCTTTCTAGGTAAGATTAATTTTTTAAGAAGATTCATATCCAATTTAGCTAAGATAATTAGAGAATTAAACAACATTCTTAAAAAAGACTCAGATCTTAAATGGACTTTTGAGGCCAAATAGTCATTTGAATCCATAAAACATGCCTTAACTAAAACTCCAGTCCTAATAAGTCCTGACTTTAAGAAAGATTTCATAATTTTTTCATTTGCTTCACAATACACCATTGTTGCAGTTTTATTGCAGAAAAATGACCATGGATTTGAATAGCCCATAGATTTCTTTAGTAAGACCCTTAGAGATTCCCCTTTGAAGTACAAAATCATGGAGAAATAAGCCTTAGCTTTGGTAAAGGCCATTAAAGACTTCAGAGTTTATATTCTCTATTCTCACATCATTTCCTATGTCCCAAATTCTATAGTAAAAGACATTCTTACTCAGGATGGTCCTAATGGAAGAAGAGGTTAGTGGATTGCCACTATCTTATAATATGACATAGAGATAAAACCCACAAAGCTTATCAAAGTTCAAGGATTAGCCAGACTTATGGTTGATTCTAATTGTAATGACCTAGACATAAATTTATTGCCCAAGTATATGATCAAGAAGAGATGGAAACTCCAATGATCAGTGAAGCCTTTTCAAACTCACCTTGGTATACAGATATCATATTTTTACTACTAAACTTACAAGCTCCTCCTGGATTGTCAAGAACCAAAGCCAGATTCTTAAAACTAAAGGCAGTAAGATTTTTTATTTTAGACAGTGTACTTTTTTGGAGAGATCATAGTGGGATTTTATTAAATTGTTTATTAAAGGAAGAAGATGACAAAATACTTGAAGAATTTCATGCAGGTGACTATGGAGGACATTTATACTGGAAAACTACTGTAGACAAGATCCTGAGAGTTGGTTTTTACTGGCCTACTTTGTTTGCTGATGTCAAAAATTTTGTGACTTCCTGTCACAAGTGCCAAATTTTTTTGGGTAAGAAAAAATTGTTACCCCTGCCTTTAAAGCCAATTTCAATTGAAATTCCATTTCAACAATGGGGTTTAGACTTCATTGGTGAGATTCACCCTCCATGTTCAGGCCAACATAAGTGGATTTTGACAGCCACTGACTATTTTACCAAGTGGTTTGAAGCCATACCCTCCAGACAAGCCACAGATATTGTCATTATTTCCTTTATAGAAAACAACATACTTTCAAGGTTTGGATGTCCCCAAAAGATAATCACTGACAATGCAGTAGCATTTAAATCCAAAAATATGATTGATTTTTTCCATAAATACCATATTACCCTAGGCCACTCTACTGCATATTACCCTCAGGGTAATGGCCTAGCTGAATCCTCAAATAAAAGCCTTGAAAAAATCATTAAAAAATTACTGGAAGATAACAAAAAATCTTGGAACAAGTAGTTATTCAATGCCTTATGGGCAGATAGACTTACAACTAAAAAATATATTGGTACATCTCCTTACCAGCTTTTCTATGGAATGGACGTTATTTTTCCATCCTCCATAGGAGTGCCAGTGATGAAGATTATCCAAGAAGTACAGGTTGAAAAAAATGACATTCATAGAAGGATTAATCAAAATATTCACTTGCAGCAAACAAGAGAAAAATTTTATATTAGATCCCAAGTTTTCCCGGATAAAATAAAGAAATTTTTTGATAAAAAGAGTAATGAAGATGATTTTTACATTGGAGACCAAGTGTTAAAGTGGGATTCCAAAAGAGAAGACAGAGGTAAACATGGAAAATTGGATTTTCTATGGAAAGGAACTTATGTGATTTATGGATATAGAAGTAATAATGCTTTCTTTCTGAAAGAAATGGATGGAAAAAATCTACAAGAAGGACCAGTAAATGGCAGAATGCTGAAGCACTACTATTCATCTGAGATAACCAATAGTTAGTCTCATTTACATTTGATCATTGTACAAATACACTGAAGATTTTCGAATTGATTGGATGATTTCCTAAAAAATTTGAAGCCCGGAGAGAAGGCCTAAAGCTTTGAGAGGTAAAATCTCATAAATATGAATTATTGCAGAAATCAGAATACACTTACAGGATCGTCATAGTCAAAATTCAAAGGCTACTAATCTTAAAGTTCTTGAAATTTCACCAGGAAATGTCATCCCCATGTGGAGCCACTTGTTAGCCTCCTATATCAATAGGTTTCATCTTTCATGATTGTCTTGATGGAAGTGTGGAATATGTTCAAACCTTCTTACTTGAGCAAAGGTGTTCCATATTCTTAAAAAACCAAAAAATCAAAAAATTTAATTTGGCGCAATTTCCGACGGCCAAATCATCGCTATTCCGACACATAGTCATCGCAAGAGCGACAGTTCGAGGACAGGAAAAACGTGGTTTGTCATGCCTTCGCAATTCCAACGCATTTACAAAGTGTCGCACTACCGACACTTTTTCCGTTGCTTCCAAACATGCGTCGCTCTTCCGACGTTTCCCAAACCGACGTTTTTAAAGTGTCACCATTTCGAAGAAATTTGGTCCGACGTTTTTAACGTCGCTCTTCCGACGTTTGTAAAGTGTCGCCATTCCGACGAAATGTCGTCCGACGTCTTTATACTGTCGCTCTTCCGACATGTCTAAACTGTCGCATTTTCGACGCCATACAAAAGTGTCAGAAAACCGACATATTGCAAAAGTTTCACAATACCAACGCTTTCCAGAAGTGTCGCAATATCGACGCCAGGAAGAACTGTCACAATTTCGACGAAATGTGGTCTGAAATTTTGAACATCGCCCTTCCGACGTCTTTGTGTTGTCGCTCTTCCGACGTTTCTAGAACTGTCGCAATATCAACGGACGTCACAAGACCAACGAAAATGGAAATCGTTCAAAACGTCAGAAGAGCGACGCTTACAAGGCGTCGGTATACTGACGGCGGTTTCAATTTAAAAAAAAAAAAATGAAACTTTAAAACGGGACAGTAAATCTCCAATATTTGTTATCACAATAAGAAATCAATGATCTGTGATCACGTCAAATTTTCCTCGTAGCGTGACAAGTCTAATAAATTTTATTGTAAAGGTTGCTGGCCAGTGACAACTGCAACATTGAAGGAAATGCATTAAAGAAAATTAATGAGGCTGCGAACTCCAAGCCAACTGGCAACAACCCTGATAATTTTCCTTACCAACTTCCAAGTTGTGACTCGGGCTTCAGACTCCAAAGCTAAGAATTTTCTTTTCATTGTGTTGGAGAAGAGAACTGCAACCTGCAGCAAAAGAGAAATTCCTCAGTCTCACTGCTCAGGACTCGGAGTCATTCCTTGCTAACACGGTATGTGGAAATTTTGATAAGATAACTTTCTTCACCCTCTTTTTTACTAAATTTATTCTTTTGAAAAGGGCCTGGTTCCATTTCAGAAATTTTCAACTTTCGACTTCTAGAATTTGTAGATATGATTTTTGGACTAAGGTTTTGTTATTAATGAGGAGAGAGTGTCTTAGTTCTATCTGTATAAAATAATTGCCTCTTTTTTTTCTTCATGTTCAGGGTTTTTGATTTTATCAAACCTTATCTCTCTTTTAAGCATGCCTGCAAATTAATATATTCCAGGAATGTACACAATTCCAGGCTTCATGTACAACATATTGTATCAACTATATTTTAACAAGTGAGCTGCATGCCCATATAGTGTTACAGATTACAGGGCTTCATTTGGAGAATAAATGATAAGCATGGCAGCACTAAATCCAAGTAATTCCCCTCATCCCTTAAAAAACACCTCTAAATATAACTAGAAATTTCAAATAGTTAGTAAAGGAAAAGTACAAAGATATAACAGATATGTGTTGAGCCAAAAACATGTGCATTCACAACAAAACTGGGATGGATAAAACTTAAAAACAATTATGGACTTTGACAAAAAATCGTCTTATGCATAAAAAATGAAAGAAGCATTGGCATACTACTATGTTTACAAATTTAAGGACAGGCAGAGTGAGTCTCCGGGCAACACAGTTTCATGTGGAGACCCTAGATCCTTGTACCCACAATATCTAGTGACTTAAAAAATGATTGCCAAAACAATGCCTTTGCTATGCATATAAGAACACCACCTGTATAATGAGGGAGATGTAATATTGTCCAAGAAGCAGATTTATACAGAGTGGTCCAAGATTGTGTATTTATGGAAGATACAACTGACTTTGGCATGAAACATGTATCCAAGATTTCAATGTGGCCTTATTTTAGAGCCCATTGATGATTTACTATGAAACCTAAACTTTCAAAACAAACACATTGAAATCACAGGATCTCCATCATGAATATCATAAATATTAACTGTCTTTTGGGCACTGGCAGTAGATACCATACGAGGCCCACATGGACTATACCACCAATGTTGATTCTCTGGCACAACATTTGCAAAGCCAAAATTTCTCCCCGAGACATCCCTCTTTGCCAAAACTGGAGAGATGGTACTGGACGTTGAAGTGAAGGCCTCTGATTCAGTATGGAATGCCATAATTTCTTTATTATAAAATTCCCATGAACTTAAACCTGAGTCCAATGTACAACCTGCAGATGCTGCCACAACATATTTACCAGAGCGACCATCTGAACCAGCTGCTCTGATCAACCAGCAATCACCCCACATGTTTGGGGTAAGCCCATATGGAGCTTTATATTCAGCCTTCTCCTGGAGATTGGAAAAAAACAATATTGAGTATTACTCATACATCAACTGCCCTTTATGTTAAGGGAAAATTTAAAGAGTGCATAAATATTCTTGAAATCCCAATCATAGTTTCTAGAAAATTTCAACAGTCTTTGAAATGAACTACATCCTATTTAAACTACATTAAATATTTAGGAAAATCATTTTTTTAAATAGAAATTGGTGAATTTTATTTCAAATATAGAAATTTAAACCATGATAATAATCTAACCCCTAGGATTTTCCCTATTTCTAATAGAAAATCCCAAAATGTATAAATTATAACACCCATAAACCCCAAAATTAAGTACAATAATTAAAACCTCCACACCTCTGAATTTGCTATATCGTGAAAAGAAAAGCATCCATCATCATGGGAAAGCAAAACCGATTCTCCTTTTGATACAAACCAGCCTGCAGTAGATGTCTTATGGCTGAGTTGATTCAATCGATCACAGGAAACCTCTTCAGTTTCTTCAATATTGCCAAAATGCTCTGGCTTGTTTTCCTGATCATCATCAAAGTCCATATTTTCATCACATTGAATTAGTCGGGGTTCATTACGATCAGGTCCAGTGCTTATTGTAGAGCTCCGGACATCCAATCCAATATTGGAACTACCATACCCGTTCCCATTAGAAATTGTAAATCCTGCTTCTGGCTTTAATTCGGTAAGTTCAAGAGCACTAGAACTGGATTCAGTTGATTTAGACTTGGTATAGTTGTCCTCTAATTTGTATTCCGATACAACACTATACTTGTGCTTCAACGCAGACAGAAATTATGCAGCAATGGGATCTTCATCTATGGGGCTTATGGATCTGCCCTCAAAAGCATCCCGAATATCTGATTCATTTTCATTCAACTGATCATGCAAATCCACCCTCGTCTTCAGCACAGCAAGCTGAACTAAAGGCCGGTTTTTCAGCAATTTATGGTGGGGGTAAATCCTGTCTTCTAGATCTTGACTATTTAAGTGTTTAATTGGTTTTTTCAGAGACCTGACCATAGAATCAAATGAATCCCGTGAATCCTGTGAAATAATAAACAATAGTAAGGCCATTATTTATTGGTTTGCAATAATAAACAACATGCAACAAACCTGCATAATTAGTAAATTATTTAAAGACAATGTTGGAAATATGTTTCCTGTATCCTATTATATGATTGTCCTTGATGGCAAGCTCTGTATTTAATGGAGAATAGATATAAATAAGGACGAGTTAATTCATGTTTGAACATATGTATGCATCCTGATGAAGGATAATTAACATCCGTAAGAAACCCTGTGCTCTGTATGTTGATCGAGGAACCGATGTTAATACGGTTGACAGTGTATCCAAACTGGTAGACAGTGGAGTTATATATATTCGTTAGATATATGATGGAAGGGTCTACGCTATTAGTAAGGAGCTGACTGGCTTTCATGGAGAAAGGAACGAGGAGCGAGACCAAACCAGTTATAACGCAAAAGAACTAAAACAGAGTATTTGGCATTGAACTTTCGGTGGAACACGGACTAACCCTTTGGAATCATGAATGGAACCTGGAAGGAAAGAGGTGGAACATAACAAATGGAAGCGCGACGGAACCCTGCATGGAAGAGCGGAACCATGACCGAGAAAACAGTAAAGGTGGTTTGTGGTTTCTATCACACAACCTTCGACGGGCAAGCAGTTTTCAAGAGGTTGGGAGCGATTCCATAGAACGTGCGACACGCGTCCTTGTACGACTCCACAAAACCGCTTGTCACTGCGCGCCATCGCGCGTTATTGCTCGACCCAGGATGCCCAGGGATATTGATAAGCACCGTTGATCTGGGAAGGCGTCATCGGACGGTGTTCATTTGCTATAGATGCGCGAAAGTTACCCAAGGTATGGCGCGCCATCGCGCATTATCATCCATGCATCATCAACGAACGATATCCGTCAGATCATCTGATGCCGAGCGATGTGTTCTCCGCCGTCGGATGGAAACAATCGTAAGCGATGGGCCCCAGTTTTTTAAATTATATTGATTGGGCCGTCGATTATGTATGTGGGGCCGGAACCAAAGGTCTATTTAAAATCCTTCTGATAAAAGCACTGGTTATTACTATAAAGTTCTATTATATATTTAATTGCCAAAGGTTGTGAATAATATTTATTTATCAAATTCCAGGAATTTGATAAATAAAAGAAAGAAAACCATCAGTGGCACATTATTGGTACTTTACCTTGGCTATAGTATTATTTGGCGGAGATAGAGATTACCTTTGGGACAATTCGAGCATGGAAGAACAAAGATCGGGATTTCAATTTGGATTGGTTCGAATTTTAATAATACCATTAGCAATTGAATGGTTTTGACCCATGGTTTCAATAAAGGTGAAAACTATATAAGGTGATGAGAATCATAGTACGAGGTGTGCATGCAGAGGCATTGTAAATAAAAATCTCTTTATGAGATCTGCATGATCGAACTCTGTTGTCTGATAATGCTGAATCCATGATGCACCTATGGAGTTGATCGAGGAAATGAAAAAGCTCTAGGAAGATCAGCAAAGAAATAATAAAGATCTGATGCAAGTCTGAAGAAGAAATTGAAGAAATTCAGTGGATCTGAGGGTTGAAGTCTTCTGCATAGAAGTGGAAGCTTTCTGCCAGTTCAAGCTGGTGTTAAATCAGGGGGTCGAAGCTCCCTTCCAAGAGAGGCTGGAGAACGAGAGAAGGTTGAAGCCTTCTGCAGGTTGGTTCCTGCGTGCTGGTATGAGTCTGCGCCAGCACAAAATTGTAAGATGTTTTCTTTATAATAAATATTTAAGACTGAGACGACAGCAGCGGTGGTTTTCTCCCAAATTGGGTTTCCACCTTAAATACTGGTGTTCATATGTGTTCCTTTTGTGTAATGGCTTATTCTATTATTTCTTTTCACATGTTTACTAAAATAATGATGCAATAATCTAAGTAAAGAATTAACAGCATAATAAGATCTCTGGTGAAAAGTTTTCAGTCAGCCCTAAATACTGATTCACCTCCCCTCTCAGTATTTTTCCCAACAGACAATAATTCCTACATATTAAAATATAAAGTTATAACATACCAGCTCATACTAGAACATAACATTTGTATCAATATTCTTATTCTTTATCTTCTTGATCTTCATTCAACTGATCAACATCTATATCAACATATGATTCAAAAACGGTGTTGAAATGATCGACCATGTCATCATCATCATCAATTATGTCATTTTCAATAATATCCTCATCGACATCATCATCAATAATTGTTGCCTCATCTCCTATGCCTGGTTCATCTTCTAAGATATCTTCTTCGTTTGTCAATGCATCTTCCTGCTCATCTGCCACTACATCATCTTCTTCCTGATCAATATCATCTTCTTCCTCTACAGTGTACTCTACTGGCCTTCCTCTTGGATCATATCTAATAGCAAATGACCATTCGTTCTCACCTGGAACCTCTGAGTAAAAGACTTGTTCGCATTGGCTTGGAAAAACATAGCGATCTTTTCCTGCTTCAAACTGTGATGTTTTAACCATTGGAAATCCATTGTCATGTTGAATAAGTGTTCTATCATCATCACATACATTCATTCGTAGCCTATACCATTTGATGTCGAACAAAACTATTTTGAAGGAATTAAAGTCACACTCAACTATATCATCTAAGAACCCATAATATCTATTTTTAGATTCTCGAGGATGTCTGTCACTCCTGGAGGAAACATTAGTGACCTGGAATACTGCAGTTATCCCACTATCAGAAGTTTTCCTGTTATCATCCAACTGTTTAACGCGAAATTGACAACCATTGCACCACATAGCCTTGTGGTGTTTCAACTACAATATGCCAAACATGAAAAAGATGCATTCTCAATTAATAATTAAACATATAATTTACACAACATGAAAATTAACTGAAAAATCAAACTTCTTGTCACATTATAAATATAGTATAAAATAAGTAATGAATAAAATAGGTGAATTAATTGCTTACCTTTCTATCTTTCAAACCATATGCTAAATCGATTTCCCTGTCTGTAACATTCCCATCTCCACTACGATACACTTCTCTAATCAATTTAGACAGTAGTTGCCATGATAACCTACCGTCGTTACGTGCTTTACATGTTTCAATCCATTCACTCATCCACTCAAGATTGTTTGCAATGTATAAAAGTAGTGCCTCATAATCTTGAGCACTTGAATAAAAAAACAATAATTCACCAATATTAATAAATATTACTTATAACCATGGTAAATTATATTAATTAATAAACTATGAAAGAATAAGACCTAAATGAATATAATTATCATATACATGATGTAAGAAAAGGAACATTATATGTATTATACATAATAAATCTTTCACCTCTCACTTTCTTCATTCTACCTTTTCCCAACAAGTGCTCCTCTTCAAATTTTTTGATGGAGTTCACATCCCAAATGCAATCCACCACCTTCATGGCTAGCGCAGCTAATTTAGGAAGATAATGACTAATATACACCATGGATTGATATACCACATATCCCTCCACCATAGAACCCTCAGGTCGTGCTCTTTGTTTAACCAAAGCCTTCAAGGATTTCAGGTGCCTCTCGACCATCACATTGACCTTGTGTGTACTGGTCCAAACATTTCAATCTCCTCAACTTAGTGTATCAAGTAGTGTTCTTGTGCATTGAAAAATGTTGGAGGTAGATACTTTTTCATTTCACACATTAGCCGAAGAATTTCTCTCTTCCAATACTTTATTTCATCTTGATGGATTTCTTTCAATGACAACCATCTGCAAATCATTACGCAAGGTTATTTCAATGAAACATAATATATATTTCATTAAAAGTAAATTAATACATCATTTCATCAAGTACGAAAAGAAATTGTAGCAATTAGATTTTGCGTATAAATCAAAACTACTTACCTCATGTATTTACTAAGACCATATATAACTAATTTGACATTGCTATCGAAGTCGTTTGGGAGAGATATAGGTAGAACATACTATAACAATAAAAAATGAATCGTTATTGGTTTCCAAATTAAACAGAAAAAAGGAAAATTTAAAATATGTATTCAAGCAATAAAAAACAAAAACATATACCAAAAAAACTACCTTAACAAAGGTATGCCAATCATGTGTTTTCACCCCACTGAAGTCACCTTTCTTCGTTAAGATATTATTTATGTTTGAAGCAAAACCTGTTGGAAATTTAATTCTTCTAATGACCTCTTTTACATCATTGCTTTGTTGTTCTGTTAATAACCATGGAATATTGTTATAATTTCGACCTCCATTGTTATTTGATCCGTCGATCACACTTTTCATTGCATGATTTGATTTCTCAATGTCAACACAAATTTTGTCAATTTTATCTCTATCATGTGCACCATCTATGGTTCGCCATAACATTTCTGTCACATTCTTCCCGACATGCATTGTATAAAAAAAATGAGACATTTTTAGGTCCTCATAGTAGGGAAACCTCGCGAATTGAGAAGGATAACATTTCATTCTAGGTGGAAGTACAATATTAGTACCTTCACGGCGACGATGACCTTGATATCAAAGAATAAAATAAATCAGAACAATATTAATTATAAAATACAATAAAATAAGTTCATTAGTTAAAACAAAAATTCCAAACATTACATAAACAAATAATATATATATATACACACAAATTACGTACCAGCTGCTCGACGATTATTAATTATGTTATATCCCAACATCCACAACTGAGGTGTCATTCTTCGTGGTTTTAATCTAGTTTCTTCTTTATAATTGAAAAGATGTTTTTCAGTAGTACGATACTTATGGTTCCTAGGGAGGAAGTGCCTAAACTCGTCAAACACCATCTTTTTTAAGTCTGGCGAATGACGATACTTCATCTTAGGGCCAAAAACTGGACATGCAAATCTACCCTTTGTTTGAAGACCTGCAATAGATGGATCAATAACAATTAATATACTATGAGATCATTTTTAAAACATGCAATATGGTATATCTAATTTATATAATTATGTATTATATTAAAGTGCAATGAAATATTACATACCACAAACATGTGTTAGTCCTATGGCATCATGAATTTCCCATACAAGCATTCCACGACATTGAAATATCTTCTGCATGATTGGTTTAGTGATGTCATACATAGTGATGCCATACCATAACTGTATTAGCTCATCGATAAGAGGCTCAATATATACATTCATATCTTTGACCTAGTACTTACCTAATTGTTCAAAATTACGGTACATAATAATTACTCCCATGATATATGTATATATAAGTAAGTAAATAAATAAAATATATATTTATGAAAACACCGAGAGAAATGAAAATGTTACATTCAAAGAAATAATGTATCAAATACCTGGAATAATCATAGTCAACATTATGTGCTCCCTCTTTATTGACATCCAAGGAGGAATGTTATTGTTGATAACGAAAATAGGCCACAGTGAGTAAGTAGATCTAAGCTCTCCGAATGGATTAACACCATCAGCTGCCAATGAAAGCCTGACATTACGAGGTTCATTTTTAAAATCTACATATTTTTCCTCAAATTTCTCTAAATGCGGAACCATCTGCAGGCATTCGAAGAACACCATCTCCACTTCTATTCTTTGAATGGTAATCCATAAACTATGCTATGTTGTTACACCTGAACATTCGCCACAAACGTGGAATTATGGGAATATGACGAAGAACCTTTTTAGGCACCTTTTTGGTTAGTTGATCTGTTTGATATCTACTGGTACCACATTTCGGACATTCTGTTTTCAACGCATGTTCTCCGTAATATATAATATGATCTTTAGGACATGCATATATAGTGTTATATTCCATTCCAAAGTGTTTCATAATAGCACGTAGATCTCGATATGTTCGAGGTAAAGTATTTGGCGATGGTAACAAATATTCACCCAACAATCTACAACAGAAACAAAAAGTAGTGTCTTGTAAAGAATATTAATCATATATATATATATCATAGTTATTAAAACAGGAACTGGTGACCGGATCGATGGAGCTAATGAACCGGGTTTCGAACCGGAACCGGTCTAACCGGTAGCGGTCAGATATCAATGAACCGGTTTTAAAAAAAATACATTAAATAATTATTTTTTAATAAAATGAAAAAAAAACTATTTTTAAGATTTGCAACCATGATTCCAAGCCAATAGAGACAAAATATGAAAAGTTTGCTCATTTATATACCATGCAAAGGTGAATATATCAAAATGGCACCAAATGCAATACATATCATCAAAAAATACATAAGCAAACTTGTTGAAGTAATGTATCAGGTTTCTCTTATATTATTCACTGTGTTTTATTGTTGAGTTAATATTATAATATACAATCTGTCCCTGCTTAGATCTAACTATTTTTAAGATTTGCAACCATGATTCCAAGCCAATAGAGACAAAATATGAAAAGTTTGCTCATTTATATACCATGCAAAGGTGAATATATCAAAATGGCAGCAAATGCAATACATATCATCGAAAAATACATAAGCAAACTTGTTGAAGTAATGTATCGGGTTTCTCTTATATTATTCACTGTGTTTTATTGCTGAGTTAATATTATAATATACAATCTGTCCCTGCTCAGATCTGTTGTCAATTCATTGTATCAGCCTTAAAGACAATTCTGGGTTCAGTATATATATATATATATATATATATATATATATATATATATATATATCAGACCAGCATTTTAAAGATCTTGTATTCTTCATTATCTATGTTTTCTTGCCAATAAATTTCTAGAAAAACATCTACAACACTTAGAGGTATTGAATTGGTTTATGAAACCCACTATTAGTGCTATTTGTAACAAGTTGAGAGAGCATTACAACTTCAGCAGTCTCCTCACAATGTGTTTGACAAAATTTATCACTAAAAAGATTCATTAAAACCCAGAAAACTCAGTAGCCAGTTTAGTGCATTTCCAAGCGGGAATTTTCTAGTGGTCAATTTATTATTGCCAGTCACATTTTCATTAGGTTGTATGTTTTTGTCCCTTGAGTGGCGTCAGACCATTTGAATCAGTCTTGATGCCATGATCAAATCGCTTGTATGCTGTGTGAAAGTTTTTGTATTTATGTTGCTGCTATGTGTGAGCAGAGAGAGAGGGTCTGACAGTCCCTAGCTGAGTGTGAAATAAGGTTGCTTCTGATTGTTTTGAGAACAGAAATTGTCATCAAGTACACTTGATGAGTTGCATGCTGCCAGGGATTTTATGCTAGCCAGCCTTGTATTTATCAGTCATCATGTGTATTGTTGCTACTATAAGGTGTTGAGTATGAGTTATTAGACAAGTTTTTTGCTAGTATAATAGAGGAATTTGCAGCTCATGGAGGAGACACTGAGGAATTTGCAACTCATGGAGGAGCACCTAACCGGCCGGTTAAGTATGGAACTGTCCGGTTCCTTAATTAACCGGCCGGTTAGGTCCGGTTAACCGGCCAAAACATGTGAGAAAAGGCTATTGACCGGGTTGCAAGGCAGAGAGCTGGTGAACTTAAAGGTTATGAATAATTTGTCGAACAGATGTATGACATAACTCCTAAGGTATGAAATATGTATATATGATCACATATATGTAGATGTTGATTATTTTCCCTTTTTTTAGTTGTAATAAATGTGTAAAATAATAACTTATATATAATTTATTATTTTACACATTTATTACAACTAAAAAAAGGGAAAATAATCAAAATTTACATATATGTGATCATATATACATATTGCATACCTTAGGAGTTGTGTCATACATCTGTTCGACAAATTATTCATAACCTTTAAGCTCACGAGCAACAATGTAGCAGAGAGAAGAGTTGCATTTGAGTGTTCAAAAAGTTGTTCACTTGACCTTTCAATCAGAGGTACATCATAAATATCGTCACTGCTATCTCCACCATCATCATCTGACTCACCATACAAGTCTTGGAGCATTTGATTTGTCCCATCATTAATGTGAATTGTCTCATTACTATCATCATGATCTACCTCCATGGGATCATTAAAATTACCTTCATCATTCGCTTCATGTTCTTCACCTTGTACAACATCATTTCCAATACTAGTATTTGCTGCAATATTCTCTTGTACTGGTGCAACATCATCTAATCTACTACTATTTTGCTGTGGAAGCTGGTTGATCATTTGCAAAAAGTTGGGGGGAAACTGTGCCTTTATGAAAATTACAAACATTAATAATTAAACATTAGTGCGCATATAAAAAATATTAAAATAATATAAAAATTTACGATATAATCAAAATGAAGATAGATAATTAATTACCATGGGACGATAGTCATTCGATCCACCATCAATGTGCCCATATTTCCTACAATGCATTGTTGTTGTTGCTATTAAAACTCTAACATTATTTCTCATACAACATTTTTTACAAGGGCAATAAACTCTGCCATCACCCCTTTCACCCTTTTGAATTTTTTTTCCACCTCCAATGTTTTCTTCCATTGATGCAAATTATCCTATAAAGAAAACAATAAATCTCTCTCAATGGTGTAGAAAACCCAAGACTTGTTGAACTCAATGGGAGCTCAATCTATAAGCAAAAAGAAAATAAAAGTGGGCATTTTACAAATTGTGAGATTTTTACAAAATGTGGGCTTTTTACATAATTGTGGGCTTTTTACAAATTGTGGGTTTTTTTTATTCTTAATTCATTTTCTGTAGAATACTAAACAGATTTGTCCAAAATTTCAGATTCAAACTATAGTCTCTACTACGTTTGTAAAATTGGAGGTTTATAAAAGATAAACTGCGAACATAATTGTACCACTATGATAAGAAGCTGTCAGAAGCATTCCTTCTGCTTCACAAACGTGGAACTACCTTAAGAATGCTTATGGTTGATATAAATATTAGAGCATGACAGTTAAATGTAGTAGTTATGCTAAAATATTGAATAACAGCTTGAGAGTGCTCTTCAGATACTGTACGAATGCACCAAATTAAGGTTGTACCATTACTAAAGATAAATGGCCAAAAATAGTCAATTTTGATATCGTGAAGTTATGTCTTTCTCGGTAGAAAACTGGGGATAGGATGGCAAATATGAGAGAACTAAGTTCCAAGGACTAAAAAAACCAAGGCCAACATAGTTCTGCCTTGAATCAGAGACAAAACAAAGCTGCCCAAAAAAGTGTTTGAGAGCACCCATTGAAGCTCCTATATATAGGAGAGTCAACATTTTCCTATTGAACAAGTTTGTATAGTCAAAGCCACAAAAAGATCAGATAGCCACGATCCTAAATGAGAACCAGAGCCAAAGCTAAGACAGATCCACGTTTAGCAGAACAAGACAGCCATAGCAAAGGATTTGACCACAGAACCAGATCATGAGAGATAGCAAGATTCTTTCTTCCACTGTGGAAATGTAGAAAATGTACAAGGGCTTTGCTTCCAAAAGATTTCATTGTGACAGTAATTGCTATGGTGTTGTAAGCGCTCATTAGTAGAATCTTAAAGCCATTCTGGAATTATTTTAACATGGAGAGGGTTTTCTGTGGTTATAAATTCTCATGTTCAAATTCCATCGTGGATTGGTTGTGTTTGATATTATGTTTTTACTGTCCGCAGTTGAATTTTCACACAGAAAATCATCAATCTAAAGCGGAGCAATTTTGCGATGTTTCTTTTGCTTCCTATTGTGAAGTATTTTGCTCAGAACTCTACTCGTTGTAACAGAGGTCTTGGGCATAGAACAGGGGACTTGGGTTTTTTGGAATCAAACTTCAGGTTAAGATGCTCATCTGAAGAATGGCACAGTGAGCCTTAGCATGGAATTGGGAGTACCAATTTGAAGTGCAGGTAGGGCATTGTACAATAGACCAGTTAGATTTCTGGACCCTAATACAAAAGTTTCTTCTTCTTTCAAAACGTGTTTCTCCTTTTCTGTAACCAATGTGGGTCCTGTTCTTGTTTCAATTGGGGATGGATGAGCATTTTTTATTGCTCCAGATGATCACACTCTGGGTAGCCCTGGAGGCTATTTGGGGGTGATGACTCCAATAGGTCTCAATGAACTGTTGCCATCGCTGGGGAATACTATTGCAGTGGAATTTGATACTATTTTGGATGTTGAATTCCACGATCCTAATGCAAAGCAGTACCTTCAGCTCCAGTACCTGTTCACAAAAGAGGGTGCCATAGTCATTCATGCGTGCAGAGAGGGTGAATTGCAGGCATTGCAACGGGAGGTGTTGTTGTTGTTGCATTGGCCACTAGATTGTTTGTCTGGTTCTGTTACAAACGCAGAGTATTGAAAAGGATAGACAAATTTAGTTCAGATATTGTGAAATTGCCTCGGAAATTCACCTACAAAGAGCTCAGCAATGCTACGAAAGATTTTTTTTGAATGTGATTGATAATCGATAATTGCAAACAAGGGTAATCCCCTTGTGAAACCCAAATTTCTGAGCATTTTCTAAAACTTGATGACGGAGTCATTGTAATGAACAAGCGCCTAGGTCCATATTACGTCCAAATCTACCAAGCACCAAGATCTATAAAAAAAAAAATCTAGATTATCTGCAAACTAAGAAGAAGAGGCAGAAAATGTATTATGCTTACCTGTTCGAATAGTGGTTGGGGTTTACCACGACAAAAAATTGACAAAGCCCATGTAGCATTTCATATCATTGAAATTCTAGCAGTATCATTCAACTGGGAAAGCACCTGCCTCGGAGCTCCATGACTGAGGGCAAGATCCCTAAATGATGCAGAGTCTCCAGCAATATTTCCCAAAGCCCAAACAGCCTTACACGAACACCAGTTGAACTCAAAGTTGGGTAGTAGTTTTTTAAATCAAATTCCAAAATTACAAACGTATAAAGATAGTTGGGAAGAATAATTTTATGCCTCTAAAATGAACGTGCTACCTATTCTCGAACATTATCATTCCCAGAGATAAGAAGTTCCACAAATATAGGCAGTGCCCCGTAATCAATCACAACCTTTGTATTCTCAGAGGCTCCAAAAAAACCCAAATAGGGTCAACCCTACTACAGGAGGAAGGGCCTGCAGTAAGAACTTACCATTTTGCAAGAACTGAGGGTGAATGTTGTTCTGCAAGAGCTGAGGGCGAATGCTATTCTACAAGAGTTGAGGGCGAATGCTGAGGGCGAATGCTGTTCTGCAAGAGATGAGGGCGAATGCGCGCGTGATATTAGACATTAATGTAGTTTTAAAAAAAATCATTTTTATGTAGCACGCATTTGAATTTTAGCATTTCAAATCATTTTTATTTACATTTGATTTTTTCATTTCTAATACAAGTGACAAACAAATTTCTACAAGAGGTTGAAATTTTTACTAGATAGCCATGAAAGACTAATTAAAATGGCCTAAAATGCAAGTGGAACTTCAAAATAAATGTAATTGAAGGTTCTCTCCACTAAATTTTTGCAAAAGTGCTTACATTATTTAAGTTATCTAGGATATGTTTTTGTATTACACAATCAAAATTAAATAATGAAATAGTTGGGTAGTCTTATTGTTTCAAATTAGGACACAATTTTCAAATGGTGATGAATTTTCATGTGATGATTAACTGACAATATTATCCTTTCCTATCCTTTAAAAACTATACAAGGTTCCCTATTGCGACATGAAACCCTAACTCATGTAGCAGCATAGGGCCAGTCCTCCATTTTGCCCGTCATAAGGCATTTTGCACATATTTGACGACTAGAATTTTCGGATTCCCATTTTCCATGAGGTGCTAGGAAAGATAGAAGACTTAATTTTGACGTTTGAAATTTTTTCAAAAACGTTCTTACGCCCTTTAATTTCCACTTACCAATAATTTTGCAACACTAGTCCTCTTCGCAATTGCAAGGCTGTACTCAAAAAGTAAGGAAAGTTACTTTTTTGGCTCACTCAATGATCCAGGTGGATATTGGTGGCCACCCGCCTATTCCACTTGGGGCCCCACCATTGTCTCTTTCATTTTTTCAGTTTCGGCACAACTTACTATTTTTAGCAGTTTTTCGGGTCCTAAACTTCCGGAGCCGTTTTGAGGCCCTAAACGACATTTTTTGGGCATCGCGCCTCTATCAAATATCATTTTGTATCGTTCCGTTCCAAAATTAAATTCATGGTGAAAGTTGTAGTCCTCGGATAGATCTTTCTAATGATGTATCATGTGCGTCAAACAGAGATAGTATGCCAAAGTTACGTCCCTGGGAAGTTGAAACACCAATTTACCCAAACGGGGCCCATAGTTTTGGCGCTTCATCTCCTAGGGTTAGGTTTTTGGATGTTTAGGGTTCCCCATTGTTTCTCAATAATAAATAGGCCCTCGAGCCTCATTGTAACTCAGTTCAAAGGCCTGTAGCCGCCACATCTCTTCTCAGAGATAGCTACCAGTGCCCTAGCTAGTTTTATTTCCATTCTGTCTGTAAGCAAATTTCAGTTCTTTGATATTAATGAAATGAAGTGTTATTTCCGCTGCATCTCTGCATTTATGGTTATGTGTTTATTCTGTTGCGTTCCTGCATAAATCCGGATCAGTGGTATCAGAGCGGTCTGCTTTTTCTCGATCCTTCTTTGCATGTCCCCAACGAGGTCGGGGTATAAGGAGTTAGGGCTCGATTGTTGAGATTGCAACAAGATGAGGAGCTTAGTGGAAAGAAATCACCTTCATAAACAGACCGCAATCCTTTTAACCAAAATCCTTTTTCAGCCTATGGGATCTATACTCTGAAAGTGGGGATGCTATGGTAGATGGTTGGTCAAGTTGGAAAAAAATAGATGGACTTCTATTTCCCAGACATACTGGGTGGAATCTATTTTTAGATTTCCAGTCTAAAAATAGACATGTCGAATATTATTAGCTCTTAATAATATTTGGACTCTAAACATTATCTTATCCTCTTGGAGCACTTTAGTTTGATGCCTGGATGTGGCACATGCAGGTGACAGAAGGAATTACGCTATTCCTAGGGTTTAGTGGAGCTATTGCATGGTTGACTTCAGTTAGAACTCATGTGACAGAGTTTGGTGGAGTTGATGAGACAGTTAATGGAGTTGTGTTCAGTTTAACTTAGTTGAGCTAGTTGTATCTAGTCTAACTAATTGATACAATTAGTGAAAGTGGTGTGAATTAATTATTAATTAATTCACTAATTATTAACTCATAAATCAATTAAAGAATACATCAGTTAACTGCAGTGCATGGACAGTTTCAGTGGAGACCAGTGGAGAGGTAGGTGAAAGAGCAGTGTGACTATCAATTGTGACTATACTGGTGCATGAGTTTGCACCACACATTGATGGAGATTCCAATAAAGGGATTACGCGGTACATACCAATGGTTGAACACGGATACGTATCTCCACAGTTCATGGTAAAGCCAGCTAACAGTGCAGAAGCCAGATATAGACATGTGTTTTGCTGATGAGAGCTTGTGCGATGTGTAACAATTGGAGATTGTTCTTTAAGACTTGTGGGGGCACCTTTATTAGTTGTTACATGATCTCTATCATTATAATATACAGATAGTTGGGGATTTTCAACTTTAAGCTTTCCCATAAATACTGTGTTTATATGTGTGATTGTTTATGGTTTTAATGTGCGCATGCGATTGTTTATATTTCCGCAAATTGATGATCAATAGTAGAAGAGGTTATGTATTATGCATGAAGCTCAAATAGTGTGTGATCGGGATAATCTCGGTGAATAATTTAACATTTATTCAAATTTCTACATGGTATCAGAGCGATATTGATCATTGGAGCAATTGCAGAACATTGAAGCGGTTGAGTTTTGTCTTTGGTGGAATTAATTTGCAGCGGTGTTTTCTTGGTGTCGAATTTGAGACTCTTTCAAATGGGTTGCGATTGGGTATGCCCTTGAGGGCAGCTCAAGAATTATATTGCACTGTGGAAGGACGGGATGGGCGGTCTTGGAGTGGCAAGCTCTGGAACGGTTGAAGGAAGAATTTCATATGATCTTTGAAGTCCCAAAGCCTACTTCTAGCGATGTTGCCGTAATTGAGGCTTGGCAAAAGAAGACAGTAAAGTGTCAAAGGATTCTGTTGGAGGGCGTGAAGGATCACATAGTGTCCAGCCTGCATGGTAAGGCTTCTCCATATTTGATGTGGAAAGCCTTGACAGATTTATTCCAAAGCAAGAGCGACGAGAGGAATTTGGTGCTCAAGGATAAACTCAGAAACATAAAGATGGAGAAAGGAGACAGTATGCCCAAGTACCTCACGAAGTTCATCCAATGCAGGGATGAGCTGAGAAGTGTGGGGGTGATTGTAGATGATGAGGACTTGGTGAGCTTGGCTCTCCTTGGGCTTCCGAAGAGTTGGCATTCCTATCAGGACTCTGTCAATGGTCGGGAGAAATTGCCAGGATGGGAGCGACTTTGGCCGGATCTTGTGCAAGAGGAGATAAGGTGAAGTACCAAGGACAGATCATCATCAAAGAACTCTGATGAAGATAATTTCACTTTGGCTGCCAAAGTAAAGAAGGGGAAGAGCAAGAAATCTTCTCATTCCGGTGCGAAAGGCAAGAAGCAGGACATGTCCAAGGTGAAGTGCTTTCACTGTCACCAACACGGACATTATGCCAAAAATTGTCTGCAAAAGAAGAAAAATAAGCAGGCTGTTGGATCTACAGCTGGAGAGGCTTTAGCCTCGCATTTTGAGCTGGATTTTTCACTGATCGCATGCTTAGTTTCAAGTGTGGCGGGATCAGTGTCGTTTCTGGATAGTGGTGCGTCTTTTCACATGACAGGAGATCGAGATTTGTTTACTGATTTGGATGAGAAAGATCTTGGAGTGCACATCGAGATGGGCGATGATGGTAGATACAGTGCGACTGGTATCGGTACCATTTCCTTTGAGAGGGAGTCTGGTAAACACTTTGTATTGAAGGAAGTGATGCATGTTCTGAGATTGAAGAAGAATCTTATCTCTGTGGCGATGTTAGAAGACAAGGGATATGATGTTGTCTTTAGTGAGGGAAAGGCTTTCCTGCGCAGTAAGGCAACTGGTGAGACCCGGAGGATAGGGGTTCGAGTTAATAACCTTTATAAATTGCAGGTAGATGGCTGCGCAGCAATGGCAGGCAAGGCAAAAGGAGTGGTGAGCCGGGATGATGGCGAGTTGTGGCACCGGAGATTGGGCCACCTTCACCATGGAGCTTTGAAGATACTGCAGCAGATTTCTACTAGGCTTCCTAAAGGCACTCTTGCACAGTCAGATCAGTGCAAGGGGTGTACCTTGGGAAAATTTGTGAAAGCCACCTTTCACGAGAAGGATGTGCGTGCCATGATGGTCAACGAAGTTACGAGCCGTATGGACACTACCGGTAACCGATAGAAAGCAGAATTACTATGCCGATCTTTGTTGATGATTTTCTCGTAGTCTTGGATCTTGTTCATGCGAAGAAGAAGCGAGACACCATAAGTTCTAGAGACAAAGCCACAAACCACTGGGTTGTTGAGAAAAGAGTAGGAGAACGGTGAGAGGCTCTGGGCGACAATGGTGGTGAATTCATCTCTGGTGAATTCAGGACTTTTGCGGCGCAAAGGAATTCAAAGGAGCTCATAGCACCTCATAACCCATAGCAGAACGGGGTTGCTGAGCGGAAGAACAGAACGATCGTGGGTGCTGCACGGGCGATGTTGCATGATCAGGGCCTACCCATTCACTTGTGGGCGAAGGCATGCAATACTACAGTATATGTGCAGAACCGTTGTCCTCACAAGATACTTGGCATGAGTACACCCGAGGAGGCGTTTTCTGGTAAGAGGCTTGATATTTCCCATTTGAGTATTTTTGGTTCACCTGTTTACATTCATGTGATATTTTGGTCCGAAGAAGGGCCCCGGAACCAGCCGCGAGAGGTTGGGATATTTGTGGGGTACAGCGATACGCCCCGCCTTTATCATGTGTATTTTTCCGGTGGGTCGCAAGGCTGACCGCACGACGAGATATCAAATTTCGAGAAGGCAAGCCTGAAGTGAGCCGCTTTAGGGGGGGCTGCCGCCGCTGCGGAGAGGGGCTATTGGTTCTAAGGACAGGTCTCGGGATGTGGATCAGCCCCACAAGAGGAGGTTCATGGAGTGGAAGATACCACTCATGTAGCACCAACCATCAGAGGGCAGAAGTGCACTACAGAAGCTGAGCGACTGGCTCAAGATGCAGAGAAGGTTGTAGGAGCACCTACATCACAGCGCAGACAGAGACAGTCACCTAACCGGTATACTAGATACATGGCTCTTATGAGCAAGTGTATCGTGACAGAGCCATCCTCTTTCGAGGAAGCTGTGGAGGATACACACGAGTGAATGCCCATCATTGAAGAAACCGATTAGATTCAATAGAAGCAGTGCATGGGAAGTTGACCAGAAATTTGAAGGAAATCAGTGGTGGGTTCGATATGGATCTACAAGTGTGAGCGAACATTTGAAGAAAGGGTGTGGAGAAATTACAAAGACGAATTTTGTGCCCAAGGCTACTATGATTGAGATCAGTATGAGAGTAGTTCGCACGTTAAAGTATTCTTCCATCGAAAACAGTCCTTCGCTCTCTCGGCACATAGATGGGGGTCCAGCACACATTCAACCAAGATATCGAATCGCAAGCCACTGCATTCCTCAACGAGTCATTGAGGAGAGTGTACATAGAGCAGCCCGAAGGTTTCGAGATCTTCAGCGAGAGAGTCGCGTAATGACGCGGGCTCAAGGAAGCAGGTGTATGGGTTGAAACAAGCACCTCGTGCTTGGTACACATAGATAGACAGTTATTTCACCGGACTTGGATTCTCCAAGAGTGAGGCAGATCCTAACCTATACCAGATTGTGGTGGAGGGTAAGTTGTTGATCATTGTACTTTGTGTAGATGATTTGATTTTGACAGGTGATGAGCTGTTGATACTCTCATGCAAGGAGGATCTTGCAAAAGAGTTTGAGATGAAGGAATTGGGCCTCCTTCATTATTTCCTGGGATTGGAAATTTGGCAGCGCAGTGATGGACTGTTTGTTTCTCAGGGTAAGTATGCCCGGGAGATACTGGAGAAGTTCAACATGCATGGCTGCAAGCCTGTTGATACTCCTCTTCCTGGTGGATGGAGGAAGGAGGATGCTACTTCGACGGAGGTAGTGGATGCCACTGTTTATGTGGATTAGTGGAGGTAACCATGTCAAATCTTCGGCTAGTGTGATATGCGATTCAACTTGACTTTCACAAGCTATGGTTTCAGCTAGCTCTTAGGAAGCGGAAAACGAAACCATATTATGTGTCAAAGGCATATGGAATCTTCGTTCTGATAAATGGCGGGATGGGGTGTTGTGTGTGGGCTTCGGGACTAAATAGCGGGGGCAATGGACGGAAAGAACATGCGGAGGGATTTTCGGTATCGGGTCAACAATGGTTTCTTGATGCAACGTTGAAGAAGAGATCTGCTTTTCCGGTTCGATGAAAGTGAGTATATGGCGACGGTTGGTGCATGTGAGGCTATATGGATGAGAAGATCCTGGTCGGGTTGTCAGGGCTGCCTTAGAGCCTCTTTGTGATTTATTGTGAAGTAATCGAACATCAATTGGACCGTCCGATGTTCATGATAGATCTAAACACATTGACATCTGGTATCATCATATCAGAGATTGTGTGCAACGGAGAATCATGTTACTTTCATACATTCCTACGGAGGATCAGGATGCTGATATCTTGACGAAGGCGCTCACCAGGAGAAAATTCGAATACCATAGGGGTAGGATAGGGGTTGCAGATAATCCATATCTTGTTGAGAGGGAGTGTTGAGATTGCAACAAGATGATGAGCTTAGTGGAAAGAAGTCGCCTTCACTAAGTGGGCCCGCAGGCTATTTTTGGCGCAAAGTCTATTTTTAGACTATCTCTATTTTTAGACATATGGATCATGTTCTATGAGTTGCAGGATGCTATTTGTGGATGGTTGGTCAAGTCGGAAAAAATAGATGGACTTCTATTTTTAAACATATTGGGCGGAATCTATTTTTAGATTGCCAGTCTAAAAATAGATATGTCGAATATTATTAGCTCTTAATAATATTTGGACTCTAAACATTATCTTATCCTCTTGGAGCACTTTAGTTCGAGTCACGGATGTGGCACATGCAGCTGACAGAAGGAATTATGCTATTCCTAGGGTTTAGTGGAGCTATTTCATGGTTGACTTCAGTTAGACCTCATGTGACAGAGTTTGGTGGAGTTGATGAGACAATTAATGGAGTTGTGTTAAGTTTAACTTAGTTGAGCTAGTTGTATCTAGTCTAACTGATTGATACAATTAGTGAGAGTGGTGTGAATTAATTATTAATTAATTCACTAATTATTAACTCATAAATCAACTAAATAATAAATCAATTAACTGCAGTGCATGGACAGTTTCAGTGGAGACTAGTGGAGAGGTAGGTGAAAGAGCAGTGTGACTATCAGTTGTGACTATACTGGTGAATGATTTTGCACCACACATTGATGGAGATGCCAATGAGGATTGCGCAGTACATACCAATGGGATTTGAACCTGGATCTGGTAATTATCCATATTGGATTGCGCAGTAGAGGCAGGCTAACAAGTGGAGCAGATTGGAGCATGTGTTTTGTATGATCTGAGCTTGTGTAGTGTGTAACAATTGGAGATTGTACTGAGAGCTTGTGAGGAGTTTGTACAATGATTGTTACATGATCTCTATCATTATAATATACAGATAGTTGGGGGTTTTTAGCTTTAAGCTTTCCCATAAATACGTGTTTATATGTGTGATTGTTTATGGTTTTAATGTGCGCATGCGATTGTTTATATTTCCACAAATTGATGATCAATAGTAGAAGAGGTTATGTATTATGCATGAAGCTCAAATAGTGTGTGATCAGGATAATATCAGTGAATAATTTAACAGTTATTCAAATTTCTACATCGATCTGGTGGAACCTTTGCAAGATCAGCCTCGCAAACCCCGACGGACGCCCATGGGGGACGAAAAGAAAGATGAGGGAGCAGGAGATCCTATCAAAATATTGCTCAAGGAGGCCCTCGAAAAAAAAAGGAATGCGATGATGGATAGCTTTGCCCAGATCCTTCAACGGCTGCCCACCGGTGGCGCATCTGCATCCAGCAGCCACTCTGGAGGTGCGACTCCTTTTAAGGTACAAGTAAATTTTGACATTCGCATATTTTAGGGTCAAATAGATGTAGATGCCATAGTTAGATGGTTGAATCTATTGGAAGGATATTTATTGGTTCATGACTTTTCCGATAGGGAGAAGATTATTTTTGCACTCCTCAAAGCTGCCCCCCATGTGAAGGACTGGTGAGAAACCCACTGTGAGAAAAAGGATGAGGCAGAACCCTCTCTGTTCTCAGTCGTACCCACTTGGAATTCTTTCCGAGATGCCGTCAAGGAACAATACTATCCCGTGGGGAGCTATGAGGACAAGTACATACAATGGACCACGCTGTGGCAACAAAGGGATCAAGATGTGCATGAGCTGACGAATCTGTTCCATACCCTGCATACCAAGTTGGGTATCAAAGAATCAGAGAAACATCTGGTGCTAAAGTATCACAGTTGTCTGCACAGATACATTTAGGAGGTAATGGAGTTCCTCGACATCTCCTCACTTGGTACAGCATACCGGTATGCTGCCAAGATTGAGCATAAATTCAAACAGAAGAAGCGAGACTTTGGATCTGCGAATCAAAAGCAAGGGAAAGGTGCTCCCAAACCACAAAAAAAAGGACAGAGCCAAGGCACGGTGACTCAAGACAACCTGTCGAAGCCACAAGCAAAGAACAACACCACAAAGCCAAAGAAGGACATGAGAAAGTGGTGTGAGTTCCATAAGAGCTCCACTCGCAACACAAGTAAGTATCGGGCCAAGCAGTCGCTGGTGGCCGAGATGCGGGCTTCTGAGTCAAATGCATGCTCTGACTCTGAATCAGAACCTAACAAGGGGAATGACAAAGGGAAACAGATTATTGATGCGGAGCCCAATGCCACTGTTGCCATTACAAAGATCCAGAAGGAGGAACCAGAAGATCCGGAGGAGGAGGAACATCCCTTCCACTCCCAGATGTGGGTAAAGGGCTCCCCGGTATAGTTCATTGTCGACAACGGGAGCCAAAAGAACCTCATTTTGGCAGATGTCATGAAGCGGTTAGGCTTGCTGACCACAGCTCACCCACATCCATACACCATCGGGTGGCTTCACCAAGGACGAGATCTCCGCGTCAGCCAACAGTGCGGCCTTCCCTATAGCATCAAGCCCTTCACGGATGAGGTATTATGCGACGTTGTTCCTATTGATGTTTCTGATGTATTATTAGGACAACCATACTTGTGGAAGCATCATGCGGTGTATGATTCTCGGCCTCATGCTGTTATTGTTACTTTGGGAAATAAGTTGTACAGGATACCAAAGGTACCACCTCCTGCTACTATCTCTTTGGTTACTGCAAAAAAATGCAGTAAGATCATTTCCCAAACCAGGAAATTCATTTTCCTGATGATTTGCCCCCAAGGCAAGAATAATACTATGGCCACGACCTCCAGAAAAGGCTCCTCTGCACGACAACAACAAATGGATAAGGTTGTGGAGGAGTACGGGGACATTTTCACCTCACCCACAGGGGTTCCTCTACACTGTCAAGTCAAGCACCCGATTGATCTGACCCCAGGTGCGCCGCTACCCAACGGACCAATCTATCGGTGCTCTGTTCTGGAGAACGATGAAATCAAGAGGAAGATTCAGGAGCTTCTGCAGAAGGGTCACTTCCGACCAAGTTCATCGCCCTGTGGGAGCCCGATAATTTATTATTGTGAAATCATAGTTCTAAATTATCTCTTATTTTGTGAGCAATGTAATCTATTAATTGTAAGCAGATTCATTAAAAAAATTCAAATTGATTTTAGCATGAATGATGACAATTTATATATTAATTGACTTTTAAGAGTATTTGTATTATGTAGGAGCACTAGAAAGAAAAATCAGGACTTCATTTTCTGTTTTCCTTATTTTATTGGGCCAAACTGGAGAAAATTGAATATGAATAGTGAGTTAATTGTAAGATCAATGGGCCAAGGCCATACATCAACATTGACCATAGTGGGGAAGTATAAAAGCATGGATATTCATGCAAGTATAGTTATTAATGTAAGATCAAATTTAACTCTTAGCTTCACTAAATAAATAGAAGGCAAAGATCTAGCATCAATTGAAACTCACGTGAAAAAGTAGATGAAAAATGTACAATCATCCAATGGAGAGGTAATCTATAATTATCCAGTAAGACTCTTGGCTATGCCTTGAGACTAAACTAATTCTCAATAATTTTGAATAATCATCCATTGGAATTTAGTAGGAAAACCATAGTAAATCATTGTCCAATGGCCATGCAAAAATATAAAAAAAATAATATTTGTTGGTTGTTTTTCAATAGGTGGACCATGATGGGACCACTGAGAAGGTGGGGGTTTTTTTTTAATCATGGAAGTGAGGTTTAGTAGATTGATAGTCAAGTTACCTTTCCCTATAAATTTTCTCGATCAAGTTATTCATTCATTGAACTTTGATTCATTCCTACTGTTTTGATACACAATCCAATCCAGTTGAGTCTTGAGTCTTCATTGAGAATGGTATTCATAGGTTGTCAAGAAAGAGGTTATTATGCACATGCACTCTTCTTTTCTTGGTATCTTTGTAACTATGTTCAGCCCGAGTTCTATATTTTTAAATTATCATAATAGTTCGTGATTATTAGGCTTTTATTTTGTCTTTTAAGAATTTTAATTTAATTATTATTAATCATTAAATTAATATATATATATATATATATATAGTTATTATAGTTATTAAACTTTCAATAGAATTATTAAACTTTCAATGGTACATCAACTTTCATACATGAGAAAATAGATACTGACAAATGGTACATCATGGCCTGATTAATTTCGCTCAGCAATTTCAAATGGTATAACATTTAGTCAACAGTAATCATCAATTTCTGCACACAGAGACTAATTTCTTTGGAAGCCTGAGATTTCTTTGGCTTGTTATTCTTATAACTACATAGACATAATTAATAGAGATTTTGAGGACAGAAAAAAAATCTAGCGCTTAGTCTCCACTACTCAACATGATTTTATGAGAAATAATACATAGATTGATTTCTCTGAGTGCCTTAGCGTTCTTTGGCTCATTTTTTTAATCGCAAAAACAATAAAAAATGCACTGAGGATTTGTTCTTAGTCCGATTATGCAATTTTTATAAGACAGATTATGCAATATTAATAATAAACATAAATTTATTGCAATTTAGGGAAAGCTCGTTCATGTTTTTTTCTTTATATTGGAAGGTTACTTGATTTTTGAATTAATTTTTAGTAGATCATAGCATATATTGAGGAAATATTAGTTTGACAAGAATCAGTTATTTCTCTTGAAACTTTAGGTATTAAAATTCCATGACACAGATATATCACACTCCAAAATCCAAAGAAAATGGAAGAGCGTTCAATTTTTTTAATCAAACTTTTATTGGTGAAGGGCTAATTTATTATGAGAACATCATTAATGAAGTGCAAAATTTTAAACGTAACGTTTATTGACTAGAAAAATAATGACCAAAACATCAAAAAATTTGTGTGACGAGTAAAGAGAAATCCAAATTCCAGCCCTGCCTGCCACTTGTTGGTGAGTGGAGGTTATTCACTTTTCATTTACAGCTTACCAGGTTACTCATGTTACCAATATTTTCACATGGCTCACTTTTAGGTGACTACTTATTGTACTTCTTCTTTATAAAGAACAATTGGTAGATAATTGTATATATTATTTGAAATCTATAACAAATCCGGGCAACAAAATTACAACAAATAGAAAATTATGCAAAAAATTCACCAGGGCACTACTAATGTGTGGATACCCTATCATTTCTTAGATCCTCATAACTTACCAACACCTAATATATTGGTATACACATAATATGGAATTTACCTGAAGTATTTCATATGTATCTAGAAGTAAATAAGTTGTATGACAATTGTTATGGCAGATATAAGATGTGTATTATAATTTATATTTCAATTTTTCTTAAGTAGCATGCATGTGCGGTCCATATAGTGACTACAATTACCAAATATATTTTAGTGAAGATGTGAAGATGATCTCTCATTAGGTCCTAATTACTTAAAGCATCATTAATTAGCTTTCCAAATGAATAAAATATGTTAACAAATTAGTAAAAACCAGGAAAACAAATCATGCTTTAAAAAAATATGGCACAATGAGTCACACTCTGAGATTTATTTAATTACTCATCAAGTGTCGCTACAACATATATATGATCACCATTACCATAGAAATGGGACATGTGACCATCATTTTGGTTTCGCCAATGACATTCCACATCATGAACATTGTTTAGGGTTGATTGTGTTGATTTTTTTTAAACAAATCATTTATACATTTTATGGAAATTATAGACACAATTTATAATCACATTACAAGATCATGATGTATGGATATTCCTTATCATTTCTTAGATACTCAAAACTTACCAACACCTAATAGATTGATATACACATCATATATAATTTACCCCTAGAATGCTACATGTATCCTAAAACAAATTAGTTGCATGGCAATTGTTATGGTTCATATATGATGTGTATTACAGTTTATCTTATAATTTTGTTGAAGTAGCATACAACAATTTACATAGTGATATGAGAACCACTCTCTAGAGTATACATCGATTTTGTACACATGGCTTTTCAGTTGCTTTTTAAGATATATCAATGGTGATGCTCACATGATTATATAATGAACCATTAAGTTGAACTATGAAATTATTCCTCACAACACACACACACACACATATTGATGAATTAATAATTTTTCTCATATAATTTTTTTAATCTATTTTGAAAAATAAAATAAAATTATATATAATTATTTCTAAGAAGAACAAGAGAGAGTTCCTTACCATATCTTCGTAAAACATATAATAGCGACGTTTGGAGGCAATTGCGACGTTTGGAGGCAGCCGTCTAGCGACGCTTTGGGGCATAGTGTCGCAATTGCGACACTTTTTCTAAGTGTCGGTATTGCGAGACTTTTCTCTAAATGTCGGTATAGCGATGGTTTCCCAAGATCAATGGCCCAAAGTGAACCCGATAACTTACCTTTTCCCCGCACCTTTCCTTTTGATCATGGCCGTTCACTCGTTGAATCCAGATCCGACGACGCTAATACATTTTCGCGCTCATAAAGTAATTGTTTGATGTTTTGGCAAAGCCGCGTGAAATGGGTGGTTTTTCCAAACCACCCACGCTTACGTGTCGCCACCACGTTGTATCGCGTTCGAAAAGCTATTTTCCGCTTACCACCATTTACCCTCGCGAATACCACTGGCGATATTCCCTAAACCTCACCCGTTTAACCCGAGTTTAATTTCATTTAACTATGGTTATACCATCATTTAATACATTAAAATTATATTTTTCATTCAAATTTTCACCTTTTCGCTTTAAACCTGTAAAAACATTGCAGAACCGTTTTTCCGCAAAATCACATCGTTTGAACCCTGAGAAACTTTGCAGAGCCATTTTCAACCTACCAGTACCATTTTTTGACGCCCATTGCCCTGAATTTCCATTACAAAGTACTACATTGTCCTCTGCGAAGCCATTTTCAAAAAATTGAATACTGAGCACCTCTGCAACATCTTCAACCGAATTCCGCTAGTTCTCCAGGTACTTTTCTTCGAAGTTGCCCTCTGAGATTTCAAAATTCCTGTCGATTTCAAATAATTACCAAAGTTACTGCAAAAAAGTATCCATTTTTCAGGGGAAACTCTGTCAAAATTTCCCTGGAATCCCTAATTTCCCTTTCTCGCAGTTTTTTCCATACCCTGGTCCATTTTGTTGTTGAAATCGATTTTAAATACACGTTCTGAGCTTTAAATTCCTTGCATTTCCTAAAAACCCTGCTCAGAAACCCCATTTTCAATAGAAATTTGCCAAGAAACCCCTGTTTCTCATAAAGGAACTTAGCAAACCATTTAAGCTTGCTTCGTTCATTATTAAAAATTACCAAGAAACAGGTAACCCCCAAGAATGGAGGCCCAAAATCTCAAAAGAAGTCTTCTGCAAAGATTCCTCAGCTTATGTCCTTCAAAATCGACAAACCAACTCCTGCACTCACGACTGATTCTACAGAAGTGGTCAGACCAGTCCAGCCTCCAGTCATTTCTCCAGAGAACAGCCCTTTAGTTGATCTGGACTATAGAATACTAGACCCTAATGTAGAATTTAACCTGCTTGATGTCTATAATTGGTGCTATGGAAAATCAGTGGAAAAGAGTGACAAAGATATTCCAATTTGGGAATCCAATCTGCCTAGATATATTGTCCCTCTCACTCATTCTGTTCCTGAATTTATCAGATTATGCCAAGCCTATTATATGCCAAAACAAAGATGTATTGTAAACAAAGAAAAAGATATCCTGTTTTACATCACTGAAGAGTCGATAAATTCCATGTTGCAAATGAATCATGACCCCAATTCTGCTTCCCTATCAATAGAATATTTAACCCAACTATATATTGACTTGGATTTCAATACTAGATTCAAAATATACCAGACTTTTTGTCCAAATCAAGTTGATATTCCTAAGTTAAATCCTCCTTTCGACACCGTTGATTTCCCAGATGAAACTAGACAGATTGTCTCAATGCTCTCCTTCATACTAGGATACGCCAGTGATGAATTCACTGATGTGGCTATCCTAGGTTTTCCGTCAAATCTAAGCCCTGGTCAATCACCATCCATTCAGTTCAATTTTGCTAGATTTATTGCTAAAATTATGCATTATCAGTTATCCAGATTATCAGAAGAATGATTTTTCAGATACTCCTCTTATCTACTCCACCTCTTCCTATATTATCAAAAAGATAAGTTTCCAATTGAATGTAAGAAATTGGGTGCAGAAGGAAAAGTTCTATCAGTAGTATTTTGGTCATCTATTTTAAGGAAATGGAACAGAAAGTATAGTTTTACATATTTCAATGACTCATTTATAGCCCCTGCTATGTATCTCTTGGAAAAAGAGGAGATCCCTAGGATCAATGATGAGACAAGAAGAATTATGCAATTATCAGAGAGCTACAAAACTGGAGATTGGTATTTATATAAAAATCATACATAAATCAGAGTGTATGGCTCATCCCTGGTCCCATATAAGTTACCCAGATTTGTTACTACAAGAATATTTGCTTTAGAATATCTGAGACAACTATTGAATGTAGATGAAATCAACTTCATAGCTTTCAAGAAAAAGACCCAATTTAAGCTGAAAAATAAAATTGGGCCATTCATTGTGAATAACAGAGAAGCCACCAATGAGATAAATGTCAAACTTAAAGAGTATAAGTTCCAATGTAGTTTTACATGGAAGTATGACCCACAAGGTATTTTGAGTGCAATAAGGGTAAAATGTAAGTTTTTACTTGCATGATCCTAAGCCCCATATTGAAAGATATGTAAATAAAATTGAATGGGAGCCAAACACCCTATCTGATGATGATTCACAGGCAGTACAGGTAATACAGGTAGACAGTGGAAAAGGAAAAAAGATTGAATAGACAGTACAGGTGGCTTCTACAAGCAAAGATACTGATAATGTACATAAAATAGACAGAGAAGGAGATAGTTTCATAGCTGAGACTATTGAGGACATAAAATTCAGAACTCCTTATAGTAAAAGAAGCAAGTCAACAGAAGAAGAAAAGGATAAGGCTGTAAATATTGATATAAATGATGAAGCAACAAGAATAGTCACTCAAACATTAAAAGAGCTTCAAAATGTAAAAATTGGAACACAACAAAAAGATACAGTCATGAAGGAAAACCAAGCTACTGTCGATTTGCCTCTTCCTTCTCAAGAAACTGACAATACATAGTCAGAGATTTAGATCAGATTCAGACATATTAAAGAGAAGAATGAAGAGCTCAAGAATCAAGCTCATTCTAGATTTCTTAAGGAAAAGCCTGGAAACAAAGATAGGCTTCTTTCAGCATTTGATTATTCATCCAATAAATTAGTAATGTCATTCTTGAATCCTACAGTAGCTGAGCCAAAATCAATGGCAGATTATTCCAAAACAGATCTTGAACTGGATGCAGATGCCATTCATGAATCAGATCAAATTGAATTTCATCGGAGAAATACTGAAATTCTATATTCCAAAATTGTCAGTAAAACTATGAAATCAATTAGGCTTGAGAAAACAATGCTCAACCTCCAAAATCAAATGAGGTTGGACAAAGCCTCACTGTATGCTAATAATTTAAGAATAAAAGCACTAGAAGATATAGTGATTGAAGCAGGGGGTGACCCAACCAACATTGAAGGGGAAAAAGTCTTAATTAAATAGAAAAATGAGGATATAGCTGCTCTTAGAAAATAGTTGAAGTTGCCTCAGAGTGAAAACTCTCAAGCAAAAGAAATTCTACAGCAAAAAACAGAGAATGATGATTTAAAGCAGCTTGTACATCAAATGTCAAGTCAGATAAAAACAATGGAAAGTCAAATAGAAGCTCTAATGAAAGAGAATGAAGAACTAAGAAAATCACAACCAATGGTCATTCCTACAGTGATCCCCACTGTAAACATTGCTATACCATCTACTTTGGCAGAACACTTGGCACCGAAAGGCGTACTGCCAACTGCAGTGCCAATTACTTCTCTAATCTCTACCTCTTCTTCTTCATCCTCGCAGAGGAGCACACTACAAGACCAAGATAAAGAGATTCTTAGTTTAAATGACACTATTAAAAATTTAGAAAAATCCAAAAATGATGCCTTGATTACTTCTAGAGGACATGAGCAAAGGGCTAATCGACTACAAGAACAGGTAAAGATTCTGCAAGCACAAGTAAATCTTACAGATCGAGTGGCCTTTATAAAAAATCATTTATGGACCAAAATTATTGATGGCATTCATTCTCAATGGCCTTCAATTCGGATAATTTATGAACAGAGGGAGTTACTTCAAGTTGCTAGTGCAGAGATTGACAAGACTAAGAGGGAAATTGACAAAAAACCAGCCCAAGCAATCCAACTCATAGCTTTTTTAAACAGTAAAACCAAGGAAGAGTTGGAAGAATTGAAAATTGTTGATAGAACAGAAACCATTCTTCAAATCAAAAAGGTCCTGAACAAAAGAAACATAATGAGTAATCTAGAGGACCGGTGTAAAGACATGAATTTATCCATCTCAAGATTTTTAGCCAAATACAAAACATTGTCAGAAGTAGGTTTTCCTGATATTAAATTCACGCATTGAATGACAAGTTAATGCCTCAGAAAGATTATGATCTAAAAATCAGAAATCATGCAAAAGAGCAAGCCAGACAACAACTGCTTCAATGATCACTAACAGGCAGAATACTTCTTCAGTGTTTTGAAAATATGTTCTTTTTAGATAATGAGATCAAGAATATGTT